>JANHAO010004657.1:0-23807 GCA_026873985.1 Saraca asoca | reverse complement strand
CTTTGGACCAACATCCTAAGAGATGTGATGGGAGGAGATTACTTTTATCCTTCTGACAATAAATATAACCATTCATGCAAAAGGGAAGTTGAAAACCCACATTAAAGATAACAGGCACAGACATGATGTTAAGAAATTTCCTATTGTAAATGATGTGTCATTTGAAATTTATGGAGAAAATTAAAATAATAAAGGAAAAACTCCTAATTAATTATCTAAATATATTTTTATTGTGATCACATATTTAAGTTGTTATTACACTTATATTTGTAATCGTAAAAAGTTATAAAAAAATATACAATTAACATTAAATATAATAAGAGAAGAAGGACTTATGTATAGTCGTAGCAAATATCACAATTAATATTTATTACACCTGTATCAATTGATGCCAGACGCATTGATTGTGAAGTTTGAATTTTTATTTTATTTTCTATAATTTAGGAGGATAAAAACTATACTCAATTAATTAACCAAGATTGTCCAGACAATCTAGCAATATCACTTCAAATCAGTTGGTATACTGAAGTCATCAATGAGGGAATACATTATTGTATGTGCCTAGCCAGCAAAAGCAAGTGAAAGCCGCTCATCATGTTGGTGGGTCAGAGTGACTGATAGAAACAAGAAACTGGGGAAAAGTAGTTCAACGTGATTCATTCATATAATTTTCACTTGGAAATTAAATCTTCTTGGGATGTATGCATGGATTTTCCACTCTGAAGAAAGCTAAGTGCTGAAAAGTGGGAAACCCACTGAGGACCATCAGTTTGTCAATGCTCTTTGTGAGAGATAAAGACAGAGAGAGGAGGGAACATATTCTGTGCATGTATACAATCTGTCCAAAGTGAATTATTTGATTGGTTTCCATCATCTTAGGTTAATTTCATGCTCTCCCTGCTGGGAGAGCTTCAGATTTTACCGAAGTTCTAGCTTAGGTTTCTGGGTTTTAAATTTAATTATATTGAGAATTTTGTTTTCATAACTTATACGTATGTGATGTCTGATGCAATTCATGCATATTTTGGTAGATTCATTTATTGAGTTAGTACGTAACAAATAATAAGTTTTTTTATTTTCGACTTAATAAATATATAAAAAAAATCACAATTTGATGCTGAAAGATCATTTTTGCGATTTTATAATAATTGATATGTAATCGTACAAATAAATTGATGAACATAATTAACTTCAAATTTCAAATCATACAAAAAGGACAAATCAGTCCTTGATTTTATAATTAAAATTAGATTTTAAAATTAACTAGCTAGATATCTTTTTTAAATAAAAAAACTAATAAAGATGTCTAATTCATTCTCCTCCTTTTTAATTTTATACAAAGATGTCATCATCCATATCATCATGTGTACATACGTGAGAACAGAATAAACAACTATCACTTGGGTATTAGTTCTAAGACATTTGTCCTCCAAAACCCTAGAATTGGATTTCATGTAGATTTCATAATCCTTCATTCAAATAGAGCCAAAGAAATTGATATAGATTGATGAATATATATTCCCTAATTATCCTGCAAAAAGCTAGTATAGGATGCTTCTGGGTGTTGGGCCCTTCCCTTCAACTGCAAGTCATGAACAAGTGTACAAATATTATTCACCTTTGTCCTAAGTGCAGTACAGGCATTCAATAATATAGGGTTTTTTTTTTTTTTTTTCATCAAAGCTAGCTTTACAGTACTGTCCATATTTGAGGAAGAAGCCTTTAGATTGTATGTATGGTCCATTCTCCCACCCACCCAAACGCCATTTAAAGCGAAGTGTCAAGAACTGATTTGCAAAGTAGGGTTTGTGGAAACAGCAGAATATAGAAGACAAAGCCAAAGCCAAAGCCATATGGCAATCCAAATAAATCACTGTGCATTTTGGTACTTTAGGTGGTCCCATGCACCAAACAGTTTGGCGCCTCATGTGCATGTTATCCTCAGTGTTGCCTCTTTCCCATTTGTGGACCTAGTACTTGTCCTTTATCTGATTTATTCATGATAATATTGATTATGTTAATTTTTTTGAAGTGATATAAATATAATTTCTTAGTTGTAAATAATGTGTAATAGACTTAAATGTTTGTCTATTGGAAAAATAAATAAATAACACTTATGTCTATATTTCTTCCAACATAAAATTAATATAACTAATACTTTTATTTACGAGAAAACCCAAATTCAAATCTAGACTAGGATTTCTTAATAAACTATGATTTAAATGTCCAGTATTGAATATTGAGGCACATATATTTCATAATTTATTTCTCTCCTTGCGTTCTATTATGTAAATGTCTATATTTGATGTGAGAAAATATAAATAAATACTATTCTAGTGAAAATCCATTGAACAGGATAATCAAATAAGAAAAATTCCTTACACCAATCACAAAAATTTGTCATCTATTAAATTTTGTTGAAAATGGGCATAAATATATGTTTGTTTCTTCCAACAGAATTTCCAACAAATTTTAATATACGATGGATTTTTAATGAAAAAATTTGTCAAAAAATTCAAATATCATAATATTCGTCTGTTTGTGTGATCTCCTTCCCATTTCACTCTTCTCTTCCTTCTATCATTGCACTAGAGCTCCTCTTTGTCTTTCAACTTGATTTTTGCCCATTAAAGGTATTTTCGCAAATATAAACTAATTAAATCATTCTTACTGCTTTGTTTTACATTTTTACCAATTATTTTTGTTGAATTATTAAGCTTTTCATTATTTAATTAGCTTTTTTATTTTAAAGCATGTAGTTTCAGGTTTGAGTTTGCCTACGAGTTTATTTGTCATTTTTCTTGCTTAGATACTGAAGTTAGTATATATTTTTAATTATCAGTTGATTAATTATTAATAGAGGATTATTATAGAAGTTAATTTTTAATTATTAGTTGTATTTTCTTGTATATTGGAATTAGATTGAATAGGATCAAGGAGTCAAATGACATACTTGATAGTGTTATTACTATTACTTTAAAAATTATGTATATTTTGAGTTAGTACCTATTTTTAATTAAAAATTATGTTTATTTTGATTTTGTTAATTTTTTAAATTATTAAATGTCTGGTTCATATTAACTATTAATTTTATTGTTGTTTTACATTTAGTAAATGGAACTATTGAAATTAAAATTTTGCATTGTTGGAAATATAAATATAGTTACTATTACGAAAATTTTGTCAATTTTTTTTTTTTTTGAGTTAAGATGAAATGTGGAAAAAATTTTCTATGATTTTTACATGTTTGAAAATATTTAATAAATAGGAGGAAATATGTATATAAATTAAGACATGTATGAAGACTTATCATCTTTTAATGTAAAGTTCAAAAAATAAAATATGAAAATTCTAGAGCATAATAGGTAGATGTTTGATAGACTTCTTTCGAGATCTAGTGGATAAAAGACTAATTTTCTTAATGAGGTAGAATAATTAATCAATTTTGTAAAAACTTAGCCAATTTATTTACTTGATGGTCAGATAAGATGTTCGTGCTCTAAACATAAATGCAGAAAATTTTTACATCATAATGAAGTTAAGGTTAATTTATATAGATTTATGTTTAAATATAATTACTAATGGTGGACTAATCATTGTAAAGAGAGACATATAAAAAAGGTTGAGTCTTCTAGTGGTGTGACATAGAATTTGCATGATACAAGTAATATGTATGAAAATATAGTGTTAAATGCTAGTTAGCTAGATGTTACAATTCACCCAGAACGCAATGTAGAAGAGCCTCCAAATAGGGATGCCTAAAACTTTTATGGTATGTTAAAAGTTGTACATCAGCCATTATACATAAGTTGTACTAATCATTTAAAGTTGTCATTAGTAATAAGGATGTTAAGCATAAAATTTAACTTCAACTTACCATAAAATTCATTTAATCAAATTATACAACTTATGATCAAGACACATCCCATTTGATAACATTATTCCTCCTAATTTTTATGAAACAAGGAAGGTAGTGAAAAAGTTAGGGTTAGGGCATGAGAAAATAGACTGTTATATAAAAAGGTGTATATTATTCTATAAAAAGGCTAGATTTGATAAAGAATGTAGATTTATGATTTGTCTTGGTATAAGGAACAAAGGACAGGCTGGCATAGCAAAGAAATTCCTCTTAAAAGAATGTATTATTTACAATTATTCCCAAGGTTGCAAAGGTTGTATGCTTCGATGAAGCTGGCTGCTCATATGAGATGGCATTATAAGAATTGAAGGGAGAAAAGCATTCTATGCCATCCTTCAAATAGAGAAGCTTGGAAAAAAATTAACTAAAATTATTCAGAGTTTGGAGCTAATCCTCGAAATGTAAGACTTGGGTTGAGCTTTGATGGATTTATTCCATTTGATCATAAAGTTGCATTGTATTCATGTTAGCTAGTAATAGTCACTTCTTACAATTTGTCTTCAAATATGCATATGATAACTTCATTTATGTTGCCAACCTTGATCATCCCAGGTCCACAAAATCCAATAAATAAAATTATGTGTTCATGTAACTATTGATAAATGAATTGCTTACTATGTGGAGTGAGGTGTTCTAATGTATAGCATTTCAATAAAGCAAAACTTTCAAATGAAAGTCACATTGATGTGGACTATCGATAGTATTCTTGCATATGAGATGTTATCTAGTTATCAAATCAAAAAATTAGTTTGCCTAATATATATATATATGGAATCCATTAAAACATTTACCTTAAAGCATGGAAGGAAACAATCATGGTTTGGTTGTCACAGATAATTTCTACTATACAATCATCCTTACATGAAAAACAAGAACAACTTCATCAAAAATAGAATGGAACCACCTCTAAGATTAACCAATGAACAAGTTTTTGGTTGGGTTTGTTTCATTCTAAAAGTCACAGAGACATAGCCAATCATGATGCTAGGATATGGGATGGATCACAGTTAAATTAAAAAAAAGTATATTTTAAGACTTGTCGTACTAGTAAGCCAACTTACTTTAGCACAATCTCAATGTCATGCACAAAGAGAAGAACATCTTTGATAGTTTGTTTATTACAATGATGGATGTTAAATGGAAAACCAAAGACAATATTAAGATAAGGTTGGATTTGGCAAATACTATAGAAGAAGAGAGTTAAAGCTTAAAAGGCTGCAAAAATGGAAAAATATATGAACCTAAAGCTTCTTACACCATGAGTTTGGATAAAAAAAAAAGAAATTTGTAAGTAGGTTAAGGAGTTAAGGATACTTGATGATTATGCCTCAAAATTGGATAGGAGTGTTGATGGAAGTGATGGTAAGATAGTTGATATGAAAAGTCATAACTATCATATTTTCATGAAAAAATTACTTTCTTTTGCCTTTTGTGGACTCCCAAATCCTATATGGATGACTTTAACTAGGTTGAGTCAATTCTTCAGGGAATTATGCCCAACGGTCCTATGACAAGAGGAATTGCGCCTAATGGAACAAAATATTCCCCTGATAATAGTAAGTTTGAATAGATCTTCCACCAAATTTTTTTTTTTTACTCAATGGAGGATTTGCCCATTCATTGCCATTCGAAGCAATGTTAGGTGGCCCTGTGCAATATCGATAAATGCTATGGGTGTTTTTTGAACTATATGAATGGGCTAGTAAAAGCCCAATAGACAGACCCAGTTAATAAAGGCTGCTCTAACCTGGGTTAAGCTCGTTGAAACAAGATGAAAGGTCGACAAAGAGTGAACTTGAGGTCACTGGTCAAGGGTCAGAATGGTAGCCCTAGGTCGATGAAAATGAGGTCTAGCCCACAGAACAGTGCACCCTTGTTGTGATTAAAGTTGAAAATAAATCAACTTGCATGGCCAACTTACAGATATCAACTAGCTGGAATCAACTTGTGAGTAATTTATTATTTTTCTTTCTTGGAATACGTTAAGATTATACACCCCAAATACTATAAATAAGGGTTAAGATCATTGCACAAGAGGCATGAAAAAACTAATACCATAGAGATCAAGTTATCAACAGCTTACAAAAACTTTGCAAACACATTCTCAAAAATACATTACCATGGATGCAGAAGTTGATCAACCGACTTTAGTCGAATCACGTTAAAAACTCCTAATGTTTCCTCAGCTTTTCCTCACTCCATCTCCTTCTTTCTCTATCTCTCATTCTCTCACCAACTACTTTGCAGTTTGGGGTTTCAAGAACTTAATGGTTGGCTACTGAATTTTAGGGTGAACCAAATTCATACGTCAATATTTTGGTGCTAGAAAAAGGACCCCATACTGTACTCTAGTTAAATTTTTTTAAAACCACAATGGCAAGAGGAATAACCACCAGAAGTTCAAACACTCTGACTAACTAGCCAGAAGGTCATGTAGAACAATGCTGGAAACTAGTTCATCCTGCGACAGGCACTTTTACCATCCCTGCTACAGGTATCGCTACCGGCTTGCCCCCAACGGACCACCGCTAACCTGTTGTTATCGTCCCTAGATCTAACACAATGCAAATATGGCACTAGCGTTAGGAAGCACTCGAGAACACAATGAAAAAGCTGGTTGAGGTGGTTAAAATGTTAACATAGGCATAAACCCTAGACATGAGAAGATAAGCTGAATTGCTACACCTAAAGTAGTACTCCACTAGCAATGAGAAGGAGCTCGGGAGGAGCAGTCAGCTAGACAAATGCATCAACACGCAGATTTAACTTGCTCCTCCAACTTGCGGATAAGATCAGATGTCAATCGAGCACATGAAAATCATAATGATCAATGATATGAGAGTTCGCGTGAAGTAGAAAGCTTAAACAAGACCAAATAGACAAGAGAATATGTTCAGTCAGCATTCATCAGGTTATGGTTGAAAAACCATGGAACCTCATATTGTCATTTCCATGACCATGAAACTAGAAGTCAGCAATCTTCTAGCTGACAATTTGAGACTCACAACCCAATGGTAGAAGAATTACTTTGGAGGGTGAAGCAGTTAGAAGAACACCTTTAAGCATAAGGTAGTCGAGGATGCTATAAGGAAAGGACACCGTTTGCTAGTGAGATCAAAATGGAGTCCATCCCTCATAAATTTAAAATCCCCACAATTCCACAATACAACGGGGATAATGACCCTTACGACCACCTGGACGCATTCAGTGTACAAATGGATCTCCAGATGACCAATCCTTTGGTCAAGTGTCATGTCTTCCTAACTATTCTTGGAGACATACCTCGAACGTAATTCAGGAATCTCCCAACTTATAGTATTGATAGTTGGGAAGAATATCAAAAAAGATTCACTAACCAATACAAGGCATTGAAACAGCAACTGGCACCATCTTGCCACCGCGCAATGGTCTTTCAGCGAAAGAATGAATCACCAAAAACCATATCACCCACTTCAAACACGAGATCAACAATGTAGATAGTCCCTCTGATGAAAGTGTCTTAATAGCAATCTTGGCAGGACTTTGTAAGGATAGTCAACTATACAAGAGCATATATAAGTCCTTGGTGAGAAACTTGGTTGAATTTTATGAATGAGCTGCAAAGGAAATTAGATGGGAAGAAACCTTTGGTTTAGGGAAGTTTAATAAGAAGGAGGGGCAAACATCGTTAACCAAAGTAAAAAGAGAAGTAATGGCAAAAAAGGCAAAGAAAACCATGAGGATAACTCAACTAGTCAAGTTGCAAAGAAAGCTAGGAGTAAGCGACCTCAACGTCTAGGTCGCCACGATAACTACAGTATCCTGTTAAACATATAGAATATAATCTTTGTAACATAAAAGAATAGGGAAGATTTTGGAAAACCAAGTCCTATAAAGATCCCTAACAAATTTAAAAATAGAGACAAGTTTTCTGCCTACCATGATGAAGTTAGGCGCAACACTTCGGATTGCTTGGCACTAGAGATGCAATCAAGGATTTGATTAGAAGAGATCACTTGAGAAATTATACGGTGCAACCTGTGAGTCAATGACCTCAGCAACCTCGATAATCAATACAGCAACAACGCTAGTGGACTCTTAAACAAGAGAGGGTGCCCACAATGAAAACAATATTCACCATTCACTGTGGACCCTACATCACCGGTGCTTCAAATAAGTTGCATGAACGCTACATGTGAGAGGCAAACCACGTCCTAATCACAGGTCATGGTGAATCTGAAAGGCTCGCCAAGAAGGCTAAAATGACCTCAAACAATATCACCTTTACAAATAAAGATATACGAGGAGTACGCTTTCCTCGCAATGACATGTTAGTTATCCAAGCCAGAATCGGTAATGCCGAAGTACGGAGAATAATGATTGATTCCAAAAGCTCAGTAAACATCATGTACAAGGGATACTTTGATAAATGGGTCTAAGCTTGGACCAGTTGAAACCTTCCCCGGAACCCTTCTATGACTTCACAAGAGATGCAATACTACCAGTAGGGCAAGTTAGACTTCCTATCACTCTAAGAGATTTGGACTGCCAAGTCACTGTTTTGGCAAATTTTCTAATTATAGACTATCCCTCAATGTACAATATGGTGTTGGGGCGACCTGATATGAATGACCCAGACATGGTCACATCTACTAGAACCCTTACCATCAAATTCCCAACTCCCAATGAGGTCAGATACATGTATGGCTGTCAAAACGGGCCGGGCCGGCCCGCCCCGACCCACCTCAACCTATCACCAAATGAGGTGGGACGGGCTAGCCCGCCAGTTGGGCAGGCTAAGAAAACCTCAACCTAACATAACTCATTTGCATGAAGGGACAGCCCATCCCATTGGGCCCAACCCATTTTGACAGCTCTAGGTACAACTAGAGCTGTCAAAACGGGTCGGCCTGCCCTGACTCGCCTTAACCTACCACCAAACGGAGCGGGTGCGGGCTGGCAGGCTAAGAAAATCTCAACCTAACCCAACCCATTTGTATAGCAGGGTGAGCCAACTCGATGAGCCTAACCCATTTTGATAACTCTATATGTACGAGGTGAGTAACAAGTAGCTCGATGCTACTATAAAGATACGGTCAAACTAGAAGTAAAAGGGAAGAAGGTTAATATGGTGTCTGGCAAAAAGTAACAAGCTGGGAGTATAGTAGGAGTTAGCCATGACCTTGACCCCTACGAGGTGGAAGCAGAAAAAGCAATTGGTGTGGTAAAAGAACTCGAAAATATACGGGTCAGTGAGATGGATGCTGAAAGGTGCCTCAAGCTGGGAAAAAACTTGTCTCTAGACGTAAAAGCCTAGTTAGCTAAATTCCAGATGTGTTCACTTGGAACCATGAAGATGTGGTAGGAATTGATCCAGAAATCATGTCACATAAGCTCAACATAGACCCTCATCACAAACTTATGTGCCAGAAAAGGAGACCAATGACTGCTGAGTACTATGCTACTCTTAAAGAAGAAGTGGATAAACTTCTAGCCAATAAGTTTATCTACAAAGCTTATTACCCAACCTAGGTTTCCAACCCTATGCTTGTGAAGAAAAAGAATGGGAAGTAGAGAACCTGTATTGACTTTATAGATCTTAACAAAGTATGTCGAAAGGATAGCTTTCCTCTCCCAAGAATTGATCAACTTGTGGATACAACTGCTGGTCATCAGGTTCTTAGCTTCACAGATGCTTACTCAGGATATAATCAAATCCCCATGAACCCATAAGACAAGGAACACACTTTATTCATCACTAACTGCGACTTATATTATTATAAGGTGATGCCCTTCGGATTAAAGAATGCAAAGGCAACTTACCAGTGATTAGTGAACATGATGTTCAAGGAAAAGATTATGAGGACAATGGAGGTGTATATGGATAATATGCTGGTAAAATCTAAACAAGTAGCCAACCACTTATGTGATCTTGAGGAAATGTTCCAAATTATAAGGAAATATTGAATGGAGCTAAATCCACTTAAATGTGCATTTGGAGTGGCTTCAGGAAAGTTTCTCAAATTTATAGTAAACATCAGGGGAATTGAGGTGTATCTTGAAAAAATAAAAGCTTTAGTTAACATGAGATGCCAAATCAGAATCAAAGACATATAAAGCCTTAATGGCCAGGTCATAACACTCAGTAGGTTTATCTCAAAAGCAACAGATGCGTGGTCCCTTTCTTTGATGCATTGAAAAAGGCCAAACATTTTGAGTGGTCCAAGCAATGTGAAGTCACATTTCAGTAACTTAAGAAATATATGGGCTAAGTTCCTCTCCTTTCCAAACCAAAGGAAGGTGAAAAGCTCATAATTTACCTGGGGGTATCTCAATACACTTTTAGTGCATCCCTCACACAGGAAGAAGGTGGAGCACAATTTCCAGTTTATTATGTAAGCAAAAGACTATTAGATGCAGAGACGAGGTACTTGCCAATGGAGAAGCTCATTTATTACCTTGTGATCACATCAAGGAAGCTGAGACTATACTTCCAAGCACACAACATAGTGGTGCTAACATAGCTCCCACTAAGGCAGATACTACAGAAGAGTGATGCTTCAGGTCATTTACTCAAGTGGGCAGTCGAGCTAGCTCAGTTTGACATTGAGTATAAGCCAAGACTAGCAATCAAAGGACAAGCCTTAACAAATTTTATTGCAAAGTTCACAAGCCCTGCAGAGGATGAAATAAAGGCCTCAAGGCTCTATAGTAGGAGTTATGTGTTGATAGGTCTTCGAGTAAGCAAAAAGTTAGGGTAGGAGTGCTTCTTATTAACCCAGAGAAGCACAAAATCCTCTACGCACTAAGATTTGATTTCCAAGCCACAAACAATGAAGCTAAATATGAAGCATTATTGGCAGGGCTCTGTCTAGCAAAAGAAATGCAAACTGAAAATCTAAAAATATTTAGTGATTCCCAGCTCATAGTTTGTCACGTATGAGGTGAATACCAAACAAAGGGGTCAAAATGGCCATTTACCTTCAAAAGGTTAAAGAACTGCCTGACTCTTTTCAGCAATACGATATTAAAAAAATTCCGTGAGCTCAGAATGCACATGTGAATGCATTAGCTCATTTAGCCACTATAAGAGATGCAAATTTTCTAGGAGCAATTCCAGTGGAGTTCCTTCCATCACCAAGCACAGACCAAAAAGATGCTGTGATGGCAATCATGGATGTATCCAATCCTGGATTACTTACAAGATGGCAAGTTGCCACAAGATAAACTTGAAGAACATCATCTGTGAGCTCAAGTAGCTAGATATTGTATCTTCGATAACATGTTATATAAAAAGGGATTCTCTGCTCCACTCCTAAAGTGTATGGATGGCAATGATTGTGTCATCGTCCTGAAGGAAATTCACGTCGATCATTGTGAAAACCATGCTGGGGGTTATCTCTAGCTTAAAAAGCGCTCCAGCAAGGGTTCTATTAGCCAACAATGAAGCAAGATGCCTTTGACCTTGTAAAAAGATGTGACAAATGCCAAAGATTTGCCAAAGTCCCATGAGCTCCACAAGTCTACCTGCAACAAATGGTCAGTCCCTGGCCTTTCATGATCTAGAGCATAGATCTTATTAGACCACTCTCGATAGGTTGTGGGAATTCTAAATATGTGGTAGTAGTTGTTAACTATTTTACCAAATGGGCAGAGGCTAAGGAACTCATAGAAATATCCTCTTCAAAGATTGAAAAATTTGTATTGGCTAATATTATTTGTAGGTTTAGTGTCCCACAACAGATCGTGACTGATAATGGGACCAAGTTTAATACTAGGCAATTCATCAAGTTCTGTAATAACCTCAAAATTGTAAAAAGCTTTTCAGCCGTAAACCATTATCAAGCCAATGGGCAAGTTGAAGCTATTAACAAGATCGTCAAATAGATCTTAAAAATAAAATTATAGGCTAAAAATGGAGCATGGGTAGACGAGCTACAAAAAATACTTTAGGCTTACAGAACAATAGCTCGCAGCATCATAAGAAAAACTCCCTTCACAATGGTATACAGATCTGAAGCCATGAACTTGAAGTAACTTCACAGTGAAAAACAATATTCGACCTAGAAGCGAATGACCAGCTGCTCACTATAAATCTTAACCTCATAGAGGAGACTAGAGAAATAGCTCACTTCAAGATTGTGACCTACCTGTTATTAGGTCACAAGGTACTATAATAGAAAAGTCTGAGTTCGGAGCTATAAAATTGGTGACCTTGTATTACACCTTATTCTTCCTGGAGTTTGCAAGCCCAGTGAAGGGACGCTAGGTCTGAATTGGGAAAGCCCTTACATTATCAAAAAAAGACTTGGGGCATGGAGCTTATCATTTAGCGAATATAAATGGAGATGAATTTCCTCGAGCTTGGAATGCTGAGCATCTCCGCCCTTATTATCAATAAATTTTTGTTCGCCCTTTAATTCTTGTGACATTTCATCTCTGTTTGTTAATATCTAAATAGATTTTGAATAAATTTTTAAAGTGTTATACATGAAGTAAATTATTCTTGGGCTAAAAAGAGCCATTTTGCTAGTTTATGCTTATTCAAATCAACTAAAGAATCATTACCCATGACCTACTAAGCGACATGATTGCTAAGGAGTGACCTATTCATGTTATCAGAGGCACAGCTTTCATGCAACTTGTCTGAACACTTGTTATATCTAAGGTATAGCTCTTATGTGACCTACTCGATCACCCTATTCATTGCTAGCTGAAGCAAGAATACCTGACAAATATATATTATCTTGCTTGAGAAAATTTACATTGTTATGATTTAACCGTCAAATATACATTATCTTGCTTGAGCAAATATACATTGCCACGGTCCCTCTAGCAAATATACATTGTCTTGTGTGACAAATATACATTGCCATGGCCCTTTAACGAATATACATTACCTTGCTTAGTAAATATACATTGACATGAGTAGTGGACAAATATACATTGCCTTGCTTGGTAAATATGCATTGTTATGGTTAGCTAACTAAAGGCACACTGATGCAACATACAGGGTTTTCAATTTGACAAATGCTTATTAAGCTATGATCTGCAAAAGTGTTGCATGCAATCTACTAAGTGTTCAATCATGGAAACCAAAGAACAAAGTAGGGATATTATAAAGCAATTCATTAAAACCTTTTTTAACGAAGAGAATTTACATTTGCAAGTTCAAGAATAAAGCTCAAAATTACATAATCATAGCCTATAAAGTGGGTTGGTTCTCAGTAGCTAAGCTCCTATAGGTAGAAGGATCGACGTATGAGGCAAGCAGGTCATCCATCATTTGATCATCACTAGCCTCAATGACCTACAAGCTGCTCTCTTTTTGAATTGTGCCCCGAGTAGAAGACACTTCATCTTCGAGCTGCACATCCTCACTGGGAGAAGTTGCTTTCTCCTCTTCCTCAAAGCCTTTAATAACCTCAAGGGCATTCCTACCAAAGAAGCAGAAGTCCATAGCTGGGTGTTTTCTCCATAAGGTGAATAGGAAGCTCATGGATGTGTCATCCTCTACTTGGGTGACTCGCACAGCAGTTTCCTCTTTTGCCAAAGTAATTTCTTTCTTGGTTATCTCTCTCTCCTTCTCAGTAGCCTCAACTTACTACACTATTGTATCTAGCTCATCCTTTACTCTTGCCAGCTCATTACCTATTTTATTGAGGTTTAAAGTAAGGCTGGACTTGATAGCCTTATGGTTAGCTACCTCATGAGATAGAGTTTCCATAACTTCTTTCTTGCCCTTCAGCTTTATTGCCTCAAGTACGTTTTGACCAAACAAGTAATGAAGCTAGCTTACAAAATAAAAAAAGGACCAAAATAAAAGGACTTAACTTACCAACAAGCCATGATGAGTAATGTTGTCCATCAGGTCCTCCTTGGACACCTCTAACTCCAATGCTTCGGTGCGAGGCCCTAAAATCGAATCCACATTTTCCCAAAGAAAATCAAAATACCCCCCCCCCCCCCCCCCATCTTAGGACAAAGGCTATCAGGTCACTTTTCAACTTCAAATTCAGATGCCACTTCTCCTGTGACAATGATAACCTTTTTCCCCTTGTCTACTCTCCGCTTTTGGCAGGGGACTCAAACGAAAATAGGACCTTAACCACCTTAACCACTTGAGGCTATAAAATAAGAACCAACACTTGCAAAGTTGCTCTTACTACAACTAGAGGAGAATCATTTACAACAATAGAGGCTGCAGCAATAGTAGGAGTCGAAGAGGTTACAATGGCAGTAGAATCAACAAATCGAGTACAGGATCTGGGCATGTGGAGATTCAGCTTTGCCATATCTTCATATCTTTGAAAGTCTACTAGGCTAACCTCCCTAACTTGGTGAACTCTGAGATCTCTAGATAAATCAAGAAGTTTGACGTTCAAAGCTGGAGCGAGCTTATGAGAATGTAGGAGATCCTTGTCAAACTTGAGATTGTTTTTAAGGTCATCAATAGTAGCAAACTGTTCCAGCACTTCGACCTCCTCAGCCACTAATGCTAGTTTCTCCTTACTAGTTCCGTCTATAAAATGAAGCAAAATGTCAAAACCAAGAGAAAAATAAACATGTAAATACATACAAGCTCATGTAAACTTAAGCTTGCTCACCAAGAGTAAAAAGGAAACCAAAGTTGCAAAGATATCGTAGGGACGGACAAGAGACATAAAACTAGTGGGTCTTATAATTTCCTACATTGGATTTACCCATGGTGTCACCCTACGGTAAAATCTTCTTATACTTAGTTTGCTAGGCTAAAAGATAATAAATCCCCTTCTACAAACCTATGCTCTTGATGCTATAAAGATAGCAAAGGACCCTTGCAGATAAAGATAGGGGATTATTCCTCAAATAAACAAGAACAAAGGAGGTAAGGTAGGAGTAGGAATTTAGAGTCAGTTGGAAGAGGCAAAACCTTAACTTATTCAACAATTCAACAATGTATAGGTGAACTGGGAATCTAAGCCCAACATCAAGATGCTGAGTACATACGATGACAAATCCAAAGGGTGGATAAACTACATGGTCTTCAGGAGAAGGTGCCATAAGGTAGCAGCCTTTAGGAAAATGGTATGCTTCGGTAATACATCTAAGCTCATCAAGACTAATGGAGGAAGGGTGGTGTATGAACATCTAATGACTTCTAACGACCTATTGAGCCTCATTAGGGTCAGGTCGAGCAACAAATTGCTTAACAACCTCACCATACATGGAGGTCGCTTCATCAACCACACAAACCAACTCCCCACTATCGGTTGAAAAATTAGAATCTTCGGCACTTCCTATTTGGTGACCTCGAATCTATGACCTGCAACCATCTACACAAGAAGAAAGAATGGTCATGTTGCTACAAGCAAGACCTAACCTAAGAAACCAAGGCAAACAAAGCTTTCTATGTAGCAAGCTGTACACGCCTTAAGTCACCATGCCTAAAACCCAAATTATTGCATACATAGGGGCTCAATCAACAAAGCCTATTAGATCACTTAATCTCGAAAAAGAGTAAGCTAAACCTAATAGTCAATAACCTTAAAAATAACAAATGAAATCTTTAACAACCACACAACATACTAGAAACCCACAAAGCCAGGCATTCACAAAAAGCAGAAAGTATAAAGATTGAGAAAGCTCATCGTATCAAAGAAAACGGGAATAAGCTCTGAAAATGATTAGCAAAAATTGGTCTCTAGCAACCTTAAATCCAAAATGCTTCACGGTGAATTTAATGAAACAGGAGAACAAGGAATAGTGGCAATTATGGGTATGCTAGAAAGAAGAAATGTCAGCTTTCAAAGTGACAAATGAGAGGGAAAAAAGGGTTTCCTCACATCCTATAACTTAATCAGCCTCACCTTCGGATCTAAAGGCTAATCAACTACCCTAGATCTAATGCTCCAACAAGAAGCACAACTACCACATTGATAGTTATAGGAAATTACGCACATCAAATGCGTGATGATGGTGTGAATCGATGTAGACAGAACAATGAAACAAAAATCTGAAACGACAGCATAGCAAATCATCACTATTAGCTTTTACCAGCAAATTACAGCTCCCAGTCCACATATCACACTAAGAATTTGGGGACTAGTGTTATGTGTAAAAGCCTAATAGATAGGCCCAATTAATAAAGACCTGTTCCAACCTGGGTTGAGCTCGCTGAAACAAGATGATAAGTCATCAAAGAACGAACTTGAGGTCACTGGTCGAAGGTCAGAATGCAACCCCAGGTTGATGAGAATGAGATCTAACCTATAAAAGCCCAATAAAAAGGCCCAATTAATAAAGACGCGTTCCAACCTGGGTTAAGCTCGCTGAAACAAGATGATAAGTCATCAAAGAGTGAACTTGAGGTCACTGGTCGAGGGTCAGAACACAACCCCAGGTTGATGAGAATGAGGTTTAACCTATAGAATGGAGCACCCTTGCTCTAAATAAAGCTAAAAACAAATCAACTTGCATGGCCTACTTGTAGATATCAGCTGGCTGGAATCAACTTATAAGTAATTTATTATTTTCCTTTCTTGGAATTAGGAAAAATTGTACACCCCAAATACTATAAATAGAAGTTAAGATCATTGCATAAGAGGCATGAAAAAATCAATACCATAAAGATCAAGCTATCAACAGCTTACAAAAACTCTATAAACACACTCTCAGAAATACATTATCATGGATCTAAGGTCGATTAATTGACTTTAGCCAAACCACATTAAAATCTCCCATTGTGTCCTCAGCTTCCCCTCACTCCATCTCCCCCCTCTCATTCTCTCATTCTCTCATCAATTGGTTTGTAGTTTAGGGTTCCAAGAACTTAACAATTAACTGCTAAATTTTGGGGTGAACCAGGTTCACATGTTAACAATAGATGTATTCATTTAAGAGATTTCTTAACAATGGAAGAAGAAAATTGCAACAGAGCTAGACCTAAAAGAAGTATCTGTTAAGTTTATTTGACCAAGGAGATAGCTTAGTTTTATCAATACTCTTTCACCTTAATGTACAATGCCAAGGCACAAGAATTGGTAGGAATAATAACTGAGGTAGTGATGCAACCCTGGAGCCTATTCTTTCCATCTTCAATCTTCTAAGACGCTCCTCTAGCTTTTGCCTAGAGTGATATTTGGATAATGATGAATTGAAATTAGCCATAATACATGTGCTTTTAAACTATAAAGTAGTTAAGTCATTTAAAAAGTGAGTATTTATGTAGCTATCTTAATAAATTATTCCATATCTTTAAATTTAATTAACTCATATTTAGAATAATAATTACCTAAATTATTATTTGCCATAATATGTTTATTCATTGGTCGAAGACTATGTATCCAAATATGCAAGATGAAAACATAAAAACAATAATCAATGCTCAGTTCGCTTCTTAGTTTTGCTCTTTTGTAAGTATAAACAATAATTACTTGTCATATATGACAATGTTTATAGTTGTATAATGAAATTTTGATGTGAATTGTGTTATTCTCAAGTTTACAATTTCTTAAATAGTATGGTCAATCAATATTTGTTAGATTTAGCTTAGATCCTTTGAGGACAGTCAAAACATTTCTAATTTATTTTGTCAATGGGTATAAGTTTCACATACACCAATGAAGTCAAGGGAAAAACAATTAATAGCAGGGTATGTGTGAAGGGCATAAGGAATGTCACAATAAAGAAATATGACTTTTATAGCATTCTTAAATAGATTGTACAGCTTGAATATCCTAGATTGCCAATAAAAAGAATGATACTTTTCCATTGTGAGTGATTTGATCCTGTGTTAAGTCGTGGTATGAGAGTGCAACCCTAATATGGCACAGTTGAAATCAAACATAAAAAATGATATGCCAAGTATGATCCCTTCAACATTGCATAACGAGCAACATAAGTGTATTATGTACCATATCCATGAATAAAAAGAGATAAGTAAGATTGGTAAATTATTATAAAGACTAAGCCTTATAGAATAGTTGACGATAAACATATAGTAGAATATGCTTACTAGGATAACCATGTGTCATATGCACCTCAATTGATTCTAACAAATGATTCAATTGTTAGCTTGTATGATGAAGATAGTGGATACAATGAGATGGATGGACCTGTAGATCTTGAACAAGAGGGCAATGTCGAAGAAGATGAAGAAAAGGATGAAGATGATGATGAAGAAGATGCAAAGGAGGAATCTAACGAATGATATTACTACTCAATACATGACATATTAATTTGTTATCCATATAAGTGCTAAATTACTTTATTCATTTAATATATATATGACTGTTTTCTACTTATGTTATATGTGAATATTTGCATATGACAAGCCATAATGGTGGATGAGGTAGAAGATAGCAATCCTAGGGATGAGGTTCCCTCCAAGATTCCATTGGTAGCAATTCGCACACAATGGCCAATCAAAGCCCATTAATTGTCATTCATCTTGGCTGCACCTTCATGCCCACAGCCTAACCTACTTTACTATAGCAGTAACTATCATCCCTAAATATACTGGGGACACCATCACAAATGGCACCACCATTTTCAAGCTCGGCATCTGTCCAGGGAAAATCTTACACTCCCTAGGGTACCCATATTTGATCCTTAGAAGACCATTATGCCCTAAAAGATGGAATATGTATCTAATATTTGTTTTGACATTAACTTTATTTTTTAATTTCTTAATTATGTTTATTTGTATTTATTTAGGTTCTACCTAATCCACAAGTTAGTAGGCACCATACACCACATCATCATGAGCAAGTATAAAGTTGTATAGCCTATGTAAAAGAATATTCTGGAGCTTACCCAGAGGATGTTATATGCAGAGTTTAAGGGCAAAGTTTTTATACTTTGTTTACAATTTAGCTTTCTCTTTTTAACTATTCTCTAACTATTTAATGTTTTCTTTGTTATTTAATTAAAAAAGTATTGGAAATTGAATTCTTCTTATAAAAAAAGACATGTGAAAAAACTTCAACCACAATGGTTCCACCCAAATGAAGGATATCATGGATGAGGTGGGCAAGAAGAGGCCTACTTAAGCTAGATGGATCAAGGATAAAAAATGGGAGGGGCTTTTTAAGTATTAAGAGGACTTTAAATTCAAATCCAAATCCAAATAGAATAAGAAGAATAGGGCATTAGATGCGGTTGGATAAGGTTCTTCCCTACACATTAGTATATTCATCCCTACAACAGAGCATCTGCCCACTCATGGTAATGTTATTTGAATGCAGTGTTATTTATACCATTAACATTGTTACAATCATGTTCATACCATAATTTATACTTGTAATATCCTGAATTTTCTAAAATTAATTTCGGTGACAAAATGATTTGTTAGAAAAATCTAAAAATGTGAATTTAAAATTTTTAAGAATTTTGAAAGCATAAATTTTGGGCTATGAGAAGTCCAAATATGGTAGAAATATATTATATGAATTTTAGGAATCTTCAGGCAACCGAAACTTTCATTGTAAATGCTCAGAGAATAAAATTCGTGTTTTCGGGATTTGATTTTCAAAAAAATTTGAAAAGATCAAAACTAAGGTTAGGGGTATCCAATGAGTATAAAATTATAGTTGTTATGAAGGTAATTAATTTAACTAATTTATATTAAAATTTCATGGTGGCTGGTGATCGATGAGTATGTTAATTTTGGACTCAAAGTTGAAAAAATAAAAAAATTCTCAAGTCAAAGATGAGTCAAAATGGGAGTTAACTATTCTTTTTTCCATTTTACCCTTCCTAAGTTGATTCCTTTTCCCTTTTTTCAACCTTTTCCCAGTCATCTTCATGTAAACACACATTTCCAATAACTACACTTTCTATCTCTACACCACTCTTTCTCTCTCTTCAAGTAGGTCTATTATCTCTTCATGTTAATTTCTTATATTTTTATTATTGATTCCTCTCTTCTTCCTCTTTAATTCAGTACCAAAATCATGTTGATCTACAAAGTAAAATCTAAGTTATGAATTTTTTAAGCCAACGGTTACTAGTCATGTTACTATTTTACCCATGAACTTACATAATTTTCTAATGATTTTAGAGCTTGAATCTATTATTTTTAGCTTGATTATTTGCAATGAAATCATAATCTAATAGTAGTTGGTTGTTTGGTGGAAGAAAAATCTTGAAAATCGAAGAAAGTAATATACTCTTCTTTCTTGTTCTTGAAGAGTATTGAGAACCCTGGTGGAATTTGATTTGATTTCTTATTTCCAGTTACTAAGGTAGGTGATTCATAGCTTTCTTGTGAATTATATAAGTTTATTGATTTTGATCCACTGATTATGGGAGTAAGTTGATAAAAAATGGGTAATTGTGATTATATGATAAAGTTTGAATTTAAATGACCTTGTTGATATAATGGTTGGTTTTCTATTGAAAAAGTTAGGTTTTAAGTGTATTTAAGTCCTTAAAATATGTTGTGTTGAACTCCTATGATTTGGTGTAAGATTGAAAGTTGTTTCCCCTGTTTTTTTTTGTTTTCTGTATTTTCAAAATTCACAAGTTGAATCAACACTTTTATACTATCCCTACGATCATGCTCGTAGGAATCGAGTTATATTGTGTCTTATGATTCGAAGTGGGAATTGAACTAAATTCTCGCTAGTCAAATCAAACTATCCTACCCTGTTATTCGATTCTAATCACGATTCTGATCATGTGCATAACTTGGACTTCCTGAAAGTTTTCAATTCTTGGCATACAAACTCATATTTTGAACTAAATTTCCTCAAGTCGAGTCAAATCGAATCCTTCTTAATTGAATTCTATGATTCTACTCAGATTTCATCCATGATTATGCTTTTAATTCTGATCGTACCTCCAAAATTTTATACTCATCCAGCCTGAACTTTCTTCTTTCTAAAACATCTTTTATTTCTTTTAGCCTAATCTCCTATGAATTCTAGCTAACTCAAATATAGCACTTAATAAATCATATTTCAACAACTCATAAGCCAATATCAATAAATCTAATACTTGTCTATACATGGATATCATGGTAATCATTCTAGTAGCTATTATGATAATGAGACAAATTACATATGGTTGTAATTATGATGGAATGTGATCCATATGATTAAGATTATGATTGAATGTGAATGTTGTGATATAGTTACTGTGAGTATAGATATTGTTAAAGTTTAGGGATTCCCCATCATACATAAGATGGCATATGATATATGATAATTATGAAATGTGAATAAAGTGTTGAGATGGGGGTAAATGAATCAGATCCTGAATCCGCACATTCTGATATGGTGTGAGGGATAAGATAGAACCTAGAGAGATAAGGTTAAAATTGTGTGGGAGAATGCTAGAATGGAGTAATAAGAAGGATTTTAATTGATATCATTTATTCTACCTCTTACTTGAATTATTATTTTAAGAAATTTTGAAAAAAAAAACATAAAGTGATTTAACAAGTGATGTATGATGATGATGGCTTGAGTCCATGACATATGACTAGATTAACATGGTGTAAAATAAAGACAAATGAAAGGTTATGATTTCATATGCATTGCTATTATTGAGATATTCATAAGTTAATTATGGATGTACCTCACTGAACCCCAAACTCATCCTTTTGTGAATTATTTTTTAGATTCTAAAGAATTTGCTGATAATTCACTCCCAAAGAAGTAAGAATGAATAGTAATTCAATGGAAATTACATCTGACACTTTTTCCACCAACGTGTCAAGTTCTTTAGGTGTATACAAGATTAGGATTCATTACACAATCATTTTGAATCTAGTTCATATGAAGTATTACAAAAGGTTGAAATTATTCCTGTGAAACCCCTAAATGTCTAGTTAATGATGGTCTTAGGATGGCTTGATCCTTAGAGATTCTACCATCTTCATATATTTTGCTGAACATTTTTTTAAAAATTGTAAATAGTATGGCCACACGGCTTAGTTATATTAACCTATGCTTTTAATTTCATGATAAATCATAAATTAATCTAACTTTAGTTTACCATTGCCCTTAAAAGGGCATAGGGTGGTATGGGAATAACTTTTGATCAGGAGGTTATGATGTAGTTGAAAAATTATACATAACTTGTGAACAAATGTTTAATCTAGCATGTGCCTGTTGGATAATGTCATTGTATACTATAAAATATGTTCATATTTCAAATTGTTTCGCTTTTATTTTATAAGACTTCAATATTTCAAATTGATAAATTGAAATTGAGGAAACATGACCATTAATAGTGAAAAAAGCCTAAATAAAAATAGGTAATGGAAAATGGATAAAGACTTGTGACTATCAATAACAGATTAATACTCATGCCAGTCATGGTTAGGAAATTAGGTCGTGACAAAATTGTCCATGAAATTTTTCATATTATGTAGATAGTTGTAATTGGGGTTGAGTTGCCTGTGGTTAGCTTGTTCCACCGCACCCACATCCCAAAAGACAACTAGTGGGTCTCACCTAGAACAGCACAATCTTATGCAAGTAACTTCTCTTAACTTGCATTTTTTGTTATTATTGTGTTGTATGTTTAGTAGTAAAATATTATATTTATAATATCAAATAATTAATTATTTCAATTTGTAAAAGAACTTCAACAAAAGAAATGAGGACTTAAAGCAAATTCGGGCACAGGGAGGCACTGAGGGCACCGGAGAAATAGCTAGTAAAATGACCCAACCATCTGACCTTGATCTATGGGTGGACATCATGGACAAGATGAAGAAGGGATAGATCTACGAGTTAGGGTTTGAGGCTATAGTAGGGATAGATATATTTATCATTACATCTTCTTCCAAGAGCATTTCACTTATTACGATGGAATAGCTTATGCAAATTGTTGTTGAAATGCAACAATAAATATAGGTCATTACTTTCAAACGAAATAACTTCTGCATACTCAACAATAGCAGCAGAGCTAGTAGCCATCACCTCCTCTACCTCATCCTACTCATATGGCTACCAACAGCCCCCCACATACATGTACTAGTCGCTACCGTAGCCAACACTGTAGGTGATTCAACCACCATCAATTGGAGCATCGTCATCATATACATCGACAATTGATGGATGGACAATACCATATATGCCCAGAGGTACTGATGGCCCATTGGTCAGCAATAGCAGCAAAATGCTATCCAATATCAAGAGACTAATAAGTTCCTCTCTAATATTAGGATACAATAATATTTTTATGTATTTGATATGAATAATATGTTTTATACATTATTTGATTTAAATAATATAATTTATGGATAATTTTACTAATTTGTATATTTATAATTATTCGTATGTGTCATATGTTTAATTTTTTATTAATTAAATAATAATTTTTAGAAATTAAAATTAAAAAATAAAAATTAATTTTCAACAGAATTTTAAGGTTAATTAATTGATGGAGATTATTTTAAAAAATATAATAATTTTTTAAAAAAAAATTATATATATTTCGACAAAATTTTCATCGAATTTATAGATAAAAGAGAAAAATAAATTTTTTGAAAAATCCGTCCCTAAAATTCTTTTGGAATTGTTTTTCAACAATAATTTAACCAATCTTTATGTTCCATCAAAAATTTTAATTTCTTCCATCAAAAATAACAAGTTTTTTTTTGTAGCGAAAGAAGTGCTAAATTTACTTATAATTCACTTTCTTCTTAAATGGCAGAGGTATAAAAAGAATTTTGTATCTCTCTCTTAAATAATTTTATTTTTGAAACACAATTCAATCACACTAGACCATATTTTTACGTTGAGGACTTGTAAAAGGAATTTTGTATCTCTCACTTAAAGTAAATTTATATTTGAAAATTGGAAAAATTCAAATGTTCAAATTGAGATAAACAAAAGTCATTCAAAAACTATTTCATATGTAAATTTCAAATGTCCCCAACTCATATTTTAACTTCTACAATATTAGAAGACGT
>JANHAO010004656.1:0-23827 GCA_026873985.1 Saraca asoca | reverse complement strand
TGAGGTGACTGGAAATGCAAAAGAAGCAAGTGATACTATTACTGGAACTGCAAGCAATCTAGCTATATGTGATGCTGATGACAGACAGGTATACCAAGAAGCATTATCTTAATCTCTTGGTCTTTGTTGCATTATACTTTCTTCTGATTGTTAATATTGAATTTGATTCAAGAAGAGGGTGGTGATAAAAAGCCTGCAAAAAAGGGTAGGCAAGCCAAGAAGTTGAAACTAGGGAAGCTCATCATGAATAAACCCTCATTGTCTTGCTTCCTTTTAATTGCCATTAGTGGAAGCAAGTCTGTTTCATCAAATGACTTTCTAGATTTGTATTGAGTTAGATTTATTGTCATATTTATGGATTTATTGTTACTTTTATTTGGATATTTTTCATGCAATAAATTTATTTTTAATGTTTAATTGATTGAATTCATTATACACTACAATTGAATGGGTTTTAGATTGTATTGGATGGTATTGGATTAGATTTGTAGCAGTTTTTATGTGACAATCAGGTGTCAGTAATCGAAATAGTCACTAAATAAAGTGGTTGTAAAAACTATTCATTGGTTAGAGATCAAATTTGTGACCAAATTTTTTTTTCAGATTTTACCATTTTAAGACCGAAATAGCGACTAAAAATTTCAGTGACTAACTTTTCTACTACTCAGCAACCGAACTGTCACCAAATATTGGGTGGTAAAATTTTGTGTTTTAGCGACTGAAAATTTCAATCGCAAACAATCTAAATGGTGACCAAATTTGCAGGAGATCAACGATCGAATTTGTCACCATATTTTTCGGTTACTAATTTCAGCCACTAAACAATTTCGGTTGCTAATTATTCTATGACTAGGGTTTTAGTCACTCTTTTTTTTTAGTCACTATTCCGTTACTAAATACATCTGCGATCGAAATTCAATTTTTAGCAACCGAAAATTTCGATCGCTAAAATGCATTTCTCTTGTAGTGGACTATCTTTGATGTATGTATTGTCTTGTTGCATTTAACGCCAGCAACTTTAACAATAATGTTGTTTTGTTGCAAGCAATCTTAACAATTTGAACAAAATATTATTGTCTTGTTGCAAGCAATGCTACAGTAGCTTTAACAATAATGTTATTTTGTTACGAGAAACATTTTTGTTGAAGCTGCTATACCATTGCTTGCAACTAGACAATATTATTATTAAAGCTACTATAGCATTGCTTGCAACAAGACACACATATAACAATATTGTTTTGTTGCAAGCAATCCTAATAGCTTCAACATATTGTCTTGTTGCATGCAATCCTAATAACTTCAACAATAATGTTACTTGTTCTTTCTATCTAGTCCCAATGCTTTTTTTCAATTTCTGTAAAAAAAAATTAATAGAAATGATATCAATTTTTTTAACACAAATCAATGTCCTTAACACAATCCAAAATATTGAAGCCAACATAAGGTTTTCGTATATTTTGAAAAAAAAAATATTAATAAAAAATGACATTAATTTTTAACACAAACCAATATCTTTAACACAATTAAAAGAAAATTTGGAAATAATTAAATATTATTTAATTTGTAAAATAATTCCATTATTGAAATATTATTTAATAGATAAAATAATTCAAGTATTTAAAAATTATTTAACTAATAAATTTTTCAAAAAATAATTAGTCATGAGCAAATTATTTGTGAAAATGTAATAACATATTGTCATCTAAAAAATAAAATGAAAAAATAATCAAAAAATTCAACTCATGTGGTCTCACATATATGTTGAAAATTAATATATCAGTTGTCATGAAAATTGATGTATAAACAAAGTGAAAAAAAGTTCATATTTGTGTATGTTTAAAAAATCATTAATAGAAAATATGTAAGTTTTTTAACACAAACCAACATTTTTAACACAATATGAAAATTTTTTTTCAAGTAGTTAAATATTATATGTAATAATATATTATTATCCAAAAAGAAAAAGAAAAAAGATTAATTAAAAAATCAACTCAGGTTACCTTATTAATACATCCATTATGATAAAAAACTATTGTATAAATAAAATAAAAAACAAATAAAGAAATTCAACTCAAGACTAATATGAAGTGATGGTTATATTTTTGTAAATATAATGAAAATTAATTTGTTGATTTTTATAAAAAACTGACATTGTATATTTATATGTGGGTTTATTATAAAAACTGATGTAGATACATGAGTATAAACGTTGGTTTCTTGTTAATTATCACCCTTTCACTGCTTGGTTTCATAATCAAGTTCATTTTCATTTAGCATAAACATCAAATGATGTTTCTGAAACTATAAGATGGTCAGTCCACAGGCATGGCCCAGAAGTTTTATCATATCATGGATATAACATCAATGAGTATTCTTTCTACATAAAGGGACAAGATGGCATGAGCACTATGGAAAATAGTGTAGTTACTTTTGTAGGTCAACCCTTACATATTTTTAATTTCAAAGATAAAAATCATGTATATGTAATATGTCATGTTACTAAGTCATTGAAGACATATGGGAGCTTGACTACATCAAATTCAAAATGTTTGTATTTCAACATAAGTGGGTAGAGAATAACAACAGCATCTGAGTTGATGAGTTTTAGAGTTCACATTGGTAGATCATAATAGGGAGAGTCATAAGGGAGAACTGTTCATAATGGTACTCTAAGTAAAACATGTTTTTTTATATCATAGATTTAGTTGATAAGACACTACCATGGAATAGGTCTTTAGCGGCGGTTCAAGGATGATGATTTGTAAACCGCCGCTAAAGACATGACTGAGTGACCTGGGTTCGATGCTTTTGAAAACAAAATATTAAAGGTAGTTTTTAATCACAATTTTGTTGAACCACCACTAAATACCAAATTTTTCACAATAGTTATGTCAAACCCATCACTAAAGATGCACTGTAACACTAAAAACTGATCTTCCTTTTTTTTGTTTTTTGTAGGAACCCTAATTTCACTATTATTTAACTATAAATTCTTTCCTTGTGCTTTGCCTTTCGCATGAAACAAAAGCTATTTCCATAATCATTTTTCAAAAATCAAAACCCCATTAAGACACAAGATAGAACCTTAAGCCCCATTTACATCCGATTTAATTTCTCTACTTCGATCACGTAAGATAAGTCTAGGTTTTCCATTTCTCTGTTTTCTTTTTATTTTTCATTTTTGCTGTTTTAATTGTTTCTCTTTGCTAATTTGATTTGTTTTCTATTGTGATTTTTTTTTATTTGTTTTTTATTTCTAGAAATAAATGGCCTTTGCTCCTTATTTCTTTCAAGGTTAGCTCTAATCTTTTTCACTTCATTAGACCTTCGTAGGTTGAAAACTCCATATTTGGAGTATAGTTCATGTTGTGGGTATTTTTGAAACCATGCAAATAGACTGATAAAAGCTCAATAGACAAACCTAACTAATAAAGGGCCAACTCAACTATACTTGAGGCCGATGGAGTAATTCCCCAGGTCGCCAAATGCGAACTCAGATCAATGGTCAACAAGTGTCAAAGCAGCAATCTCAGGTCATTGAGAACAAGGTCTAGCCTGCAGGTTGAAGCATGCTCTCCTAGCTCAATTTAGAGAAATTCATTTAATTGCCTATTTAATAGAAATTCGTTATTGACCATTATGTAACTAATTGATAATTTATTTCCATTATGGAATTACATTGTAACACCCCAACTACTATAAAGAGGGGGTTGAAATTATTGTAAACGAAAAAACAACAATATATTGTTACTCTGCCAAAATATATTGAGAAATAAACAATCATGGACATAGGTGTTGGAATTAGGCCAAACCACATTAAAAACACTTAGTATCATCTTGTTCTTCCTCTCTTTTTCTCTACCCTATGACTTTACACTTTGCATTTGCAGTTTAGGGTTATTTAACTTTTAGGTTGACCAAATTCTCATGTCAATGTTTTGGCGCTAGAAATAGGGCCCTAAACTGCATTCTCCTTGATTTTCCATCCAATTGTGATAGTTGGAGGAAAAACAAGTAGAAGTACATAGGCATCAATGGCTTTTCTCACACCAGGAATCCTTCTAAAGCTCTTGTAGGCCATGAACTCTAATACCCATGTCATTGGCGATCACTAATGGTGGCAGGTATTGCAAATTCTACAAGTAAAAAGAAGTTGGCAACTATTGCTGCTGGAATTTCCAAGGTTTTAGAAGCAATTGCTGGATTTGGTATGACACTAAGGAGGAGATGGGATGAACAACCAACTATAGCAACCCTTGCCAAACAAAAGGAAAAGGGTGTGTCTAAGAATAAGCTTGATTCATAAGCAATTTTGTGTACTCAGGTAAATACATCCGAATTCTCATTCAAGAATAGTAGTTCCTTTTAGAAATTGATTATGCACATGTGATCATGTCCCCGTAACTGAACTGTGAGAAGAATTAGGAGTATGATTTACTTAAGATGAGCTTTATAAATTAGCATAAGTTGTAGAACAACTATAGAATTTTAATTCAACCTAACAAATATACATTGTCTTAGTTTGCTAGCTGAGGCGCGACCTTCCTGGGCATTCATTACTAGCTGAGGCGTGACCTATTAGGGGGCATTCATTTCTAGCTAAGGCATGACCTACCTGGGCATACATTGCTAGATGAGGCGCGACCTACCTGGGCATACATTGCTAGCTGAGGCACGAACTACCTGGCAAACATTGCTAGCTAACACCCGATCTACCTAGGCATTCATTGCTAGCTGAGGCACGACCTACCAGGGCATACATTACTAGCTAAGGCATGACCTACAAGGGTATTCATTGCTAGCTAAGACATGACCTATCAGGCATTTAACTTGACATTTACAAAGTCATGGTTTACTAGCTGAGATGCATTTATGCGACCTACTAGGCATTCAACTTGACTAGTGCTTACAAAGTCACAATTTGCTAGCTGAAGTGCATTCACGTCAATAATTTGAATTATCGTCTGCAACCTACTGAGCATTCAACTCATCAAAAACCTCGTTCACCAAGGTAAATGTACATATGAACATTCAAGAGATGAAACTCAGAATTATAAAAGTCTAATGCTAACTTTTACCAGCCAAATGTAGCTCCTAGTCTGCAGATCGCACTAAAAGCTGGGCTAATGTTATAGGTATTTTTGGAACCATACAAATGGGTAGATAAAAGCTCAATGAACAAGCCTAGCTGATAAGAGCCCAGCTCAACTATACTTGAGGCTGATGGAGCAATTCCCTAGGTCACCAAATGCGAACTCATAACGCTAGTCAACAAGGGTTAAAGCAGGAATCTCAGGTCATTGAGGACGAGGTCTAACCTGCAGCTCGAAGCATACTCTCCTAACTCTCAATTTAGAGAAATCCGTTCAATTGCCTATTTAACAGAAATCTATTATTGACCATTATGTAACTAATTAATGATTCATTTCCATTATAGAATTATATTGTATTGTAAAAGAAAAAAAATAACAATATACTGTTACTCTGCCAAAATATATAGAGAAATAAATACTTGTATACGTAGGTATTGAAATTAGGTCAAACCACATTAAAAACTCTTGGTGTTATCTTGCTTTTCCTCTCTCCTTCTTTACCCTGTGACTTTGCACTCTCCATTTATAATTTGAGGTTACTAAACTTTTGGGTTGATCAAATTCTCATGTCAACAGTGCAGAAATAGGGAACAAAATTCATGGTAAACATGCAGTCGTGCACTTTGTTTCAAATGGAACCATCATATAATGTATAGCCCAATCATATGACAAATATGGTGGTATACTGAGAAGGGAATAAATCAAGTTTGGGTGGCAGTGTAGCCAAGCGGAAATGGTTATCAAATTAGGGGTCTCACCAGAATTCCTGGTTCACATGCAAAAGGTCCTAGTCTTCCTTTCTGTATAAAAAAGGGAGAAAATTTGTCTTAAACCAGAACAGAGGACTAGATTTCATTTAATATAATTAGATGGTTCTGGTTGCTATGAATACAAACTATAACATAATGTTTTAAGTGAATATGAAATACTTGAGTTGTTCCCTTCTCTCAGGTCATGTCAATGATAACCTGTGATTAGAACCGCTGATTATAAATTACTCACTGATGCTAAGGGTCCCAAATGCAGATTTACATTTAAATTTGATGGATCTATCTTTTTTGTTTTTTGTCCCCCCAATGTATGCTGTGTTTGTTCCTTTAAACCTTCATTCAGTTTTCTGATCCTGATATAAACATTTGAGGGGTACGCTTTGATGTCAAGGTATGCTGCTGCAGCAAATAAGTTAGAACAAGCTGGTTTCAAAAATATAGTGTGTATTACATCAGGCCTTCAAACTGTCCAAGGCTTTTTGACCTGTGCGGTAGGTATCAGGAAAATAATTTTGTAAATGGGACTGAATTAAAATTATTTTTGTGGGTGATATTTTTTTTTTTTAACGAAGTTGATGAAAAAAACATGGATCAAGTAAAAAATGTTATCTTTGACAATACTATCAAGTTAAATATTTTTTTTATTGAAAACATTAGCTTTGATGGCATTTTCTTCATTTTTTTTAGCCAATTTAAAAATATTACTATCATATATATTTTCTGTAATTTTTTTTATTCATAAACCGTGAAAACGCATATGGTAGTAACAAAGTGTATTTTAAAAAAAAAAATAACCATTGTTAAAAGTCTTGGTTTTGTTATACTCCAAATGCAAAGACAAAAGTAAATTTATTATTCTGAGATAATATATCACTTCAAACCTGTAGTATCTATTCAATAGGCTGTATACGAATCTATTTTTTTTTTTTTAATTGGGTCATTGATACAAAAGATAAAACAAATTAATATCAAAATTTTATAAATGATATATCTCCTCTTGTTTATAATAACCTATTTTAAGAAATATACAAGAAAAAGAAATCTTTTATGTGAATAAGAAATATACTCCTCCTTATACATTTTACTAATCAAATATAAAATTATGCAACTTCTATGAAAACATATAAATTAAATAGATGTGCCTTGTATGCTCAATACGCATAACACAAAATTCAAGCATAAATTTGTAACTATTGAAAAATAACTTGTATCATATATAACTTACAAAAAACGTATTCCACCATTGTTTAAAATGCTTCTATGCATTTTATAAATGCAGGTATATATCCTAACAACTTAAATCTCTCATTTTAATTTGTTATTTTATTTTCATTTTAGGAGAGATGCAGGGACAAACAATGATGGATTTGGATTTAGATAATGGAGTCAACAATAAAAGTATTAAAAAATAAAGAATATTTATATAAATATTTTATAATTATTATTAAATGAATATTTTTAATAAAAATATATTATACAATATAAATTTAATATATAAATAAAAAAGTAATTTTAAAATATTTATAAAAATAAAAAGGAAAAATTTTTCCTAACTTTTTTCTTTTTTTATTTTTCCTGAAAATTTTTTGTCACATTTTTTCCTACCTAATTTATCTTATTTTATTTTTTATTTTTCTTGAATTTTTTTTTACATTTTTTAGATGATTATTCATCAACAGTAACCTCAAACAATAAAAAATTAAAAATTTACAATAAAAAATTAAAAATTTTAAATAAAGTTAATGTAAAATAAATAGAAAGTATGTCACAATTAATTATATATTAATCAAAATTTCAAAAAAATAAAATTCTTTGATAAATAAAAAGTTTAAATACTAAATTAAAAAAAACAAATAAATAAAAAGTGAACACCAACGTTTTCAAAAAAAATCTAAAAATATTAAAAAAAGAAAAAAAACATTGGTAACACCAATGTTTCTAAAAAAAAAAGATTTTTTTTTGAAGAAAAAGATTTTTTATCTAGCCTTGACGATGTTGTCAAGGTTCATATTTTGACCTGACAATGTTGTCCTATCCAATATTTTTGACTTTTATGTTTTTTCCACCGACATCACTCAAAAATTAACATCATTTATGAAAATAGTTTTATCCCAACATTATTTTTTATAATTATTTTCATTTGCACCCCATACAAGTCAAGAAGCCTCAAACATGTAACCTAGCCACTTAAAAATTTTCTTTTAAAGTTCTAAGATTCCAACGGCTGAATTGCATAATGTTTCTAAAATTTAAACCATCCCAACTATGTAGCCTCTTGAACTACAAAGGCAATAACTATGGTTATGGCCATGTCAGTAGCGCAATCATTGTATAGACTTTTGTACCAAAACCCCCCACTATAAAAAGCAAATGCCGTAAAAAAGGCCTCCTCAAAAGGATATTCCACAAATTATAAATATACTATGATGTAAACATACGCATAACATCGTGTAACCTAGGAAGCAAATATTAACAACCTATTATTGGCTTAATATAACTGGTGATATCCACATAAATTCTATTATACTCTTAAAATAAGCAAAAAATTTAAGAAAAAATCCTTAGTTTTTTAGTAGAGAAATGCAAATAAAAAAAAATCCCAACAGAGTATGATCCACATGATTGTGGATCCCTTTTCTTTGTTTTTCATCTCTCATCGAATCTTCCTTACCTCGAAAGTATACTAGAATTTTTCTGGACTGTCTAACCAAAATAAAATGATTGCAAGAGTTGTAGACAAAGCTTAGATCCGCCGTATATCCGCCGTATAAGTACCTCTATTAGCTTGCTTTGGTGAAATCTTGGATGCCCTTCTTACCAGCTGAGTTATGAGAATCAAGCCAAGGCTTTAATTTCGCCCCTTACTAGTTCAGCTATATCCAAGGATGGAACGAGAATTTTCAGAAAAACTAACAATAAATTTAACTAAAATTATGTGCATGTAAATATATATATATATATATATTATATGTCAAAAATCTAATTACACTACTATTATCAATAAATACATGTAAAACATGGTTCGAGGGCCAAAAAAGGGCAATGCCAATGCACCTCATGAAAAAAGAAAATTCAAAATTTTTTAAGTTGTTTTAAGGGGCAAAAATGTGCAATGCTAGTACAGCCTGTGAAATAACCAGGATCACCAAAGTCCAGACATTGACATACATCCCCAAGCACTCTGTAAATTTGCCCACTCATTGAATCAAAATAAGTAGAGAATCAAGAATCCGAACTTTCATCATGCCATTTTTAAAGGATCTTCCAAATTTGCAGCTCCTTTATTCCATTGGAACCAACGACGTCAGATTGCTTGGCAGCTCCGCATTACAAACACATCCACTGGTTAGTGTCACTCTGCCCCGCTGCTCTGCTACAGAATAGCCATGAGGTGGCATCTATAAGAGGTGCTTCTTTATGTTTTGTATTGCTGTATGTTTACCTCAGTTACAGATTGATATATAAGAGTATTAACAAGAATTAAAAAAAAAAAAAAAAGTGTAGGACAAGTTTATCCTTGAGCGAATTGGAATGCAGGACATTGTTAATCTAGTAAATTTGTAGGGATCACTCGGCAGTGTTTGCTAGCGTTAACCATCATAATGAGTGATTGTACTCCTTTACATCTTTTCTTAAGTTTTGAGCTGTAACATAGTAATGAAATTGTCAGATTTTTCTTGGTAAAAAAATTCTTGATTGCATTTAACATAATTTTATTGTGTGTATTAAGTCAATCAAATAAATAATCTATTATTAAATAAAATGGATAATATATTAGTATATAATATAAAGATTATGTATTTTTTTCTTAATTTTATTTAATGTACACAATCGAAATATATTAAATATAACAAAGTTTTTCTGATAATTAGTTGAGTTCTTTTTTCCAATTATGCTCCTTAGTTCATGCGATGTTTTCTCTTGCATCATGCTGTTGTCATATATATGCTTTGAATTTTAACTCTTTTTAATTTTTTACAATGTCAATTTTTTTAATTTGAAAGAAAAAATATAATTAATTTTTATGTTAAAATTGATAATTTTTTATTAAAATTTATTATTTTAATATAAAAAATTTATATATCTATTTTTTCGTAAACTCATACTCTCGCTTTTATGCTAATGTTTTTGAATGTCGAATTATGATGGAAAATGGAGAGGCATGGCCGGTGAACAGAACATGAAGCACGGACTTGATTTGGCCATCACATCACATGCCCTCCCAAACAAGTCATTCCTATTTGCCACCAACCCCCATTTGGGTTTGCTTTGCAAAATGGCATTTGTGAAATTGAGATTCATATGCACAAGTGTCATAATCATCTAATTTTGGAAATATCTGGTCTGAATGCTCTTAAAATTAAGAACATAATCTAACATAAATATTTGATCAATATAAATCCACCATTTAGTCTGAACAACTAGTGTATTCTGTAGTCCAATTATTTTCCATTCATTTAATGGCCTCTTTACTTTGCTATTCAATGGCCTCTTTGCTTTGTAGTTACATAAGTTGTGACTGTTACTCTTTTCTGTGAGGTTATAAATCTGGTGACTATTATGCTCGGTGAAGATTTTTGTTCGTATCAGTAACTGAACTTTATTCATACAATAAAGTAATATGAATATTTAAAAATAAGATTCCATAGTATTTTATAAACTATTTTATCTATGTGTAGGACAAGGATTTTCAAACACCGTGTGCGCCAAGCTGTATTTTTTAAAGAGAATAGTTGGAAATACTGCTTCAAAAACACTGTAAAGAACACTCCATTTTTAAATAATTTATATATTTTATCAATAAAAGACTATGCTAGCTTGTATTCAAATGCCATATATTAGCTGGCCAGCCTATCGTAAGATTCTTGCCTAAATTTTGTGGGTGCAATTGTTTTTTTATGACTTGATCCTATTATAAATCATTAGTTGTTTATGGAAACTGACGTAAAGTATTCCAGTTCATTGAACAATGCTAGAAATCATCATCTTTGAAATCTTTTGGTTCTAACGTCATTATTGTTATTGTTAATTCACAACAAGTGGCCTTATTCCACAATTCATTGTCATATATCAGAAAAATTCACTCAAGTTATTGATACTCAAGTTAACATACTATAACTTATTCAAATAATATATACATATATATATTAATTCATCTAATAATTAAAACATACTAATTAATGGGAGCAAAAATCAGAAACAAATGTCATGACAAATATTAAATAAATAATTATTATATGATCCGTTTAACGAATAACGATCACACATGTGTTATGTCATGTAAATAGACACTTTCACACATTAATTAATCAAATTAATAGTGGGATACAATCCGTCTAAAATAACTTGACTAATTTCTCAGGACTCCTTTGGGATTGATTGGTCAATTTGTCAATGATTTATAAGTGCAAAGAGTTAGAGGCACAAAATTATTGGAAACACCACCAAGCACACTCCAATATTTAGATCAGGTGAATAATCATTAAAATAAGAGTAAAAGACATTAATCATATAGTGAAAATGAAAATATCTATTTATAGAATTGTCTTAATACTGAAATGATATAGTTGTGATGTCTATTCAAGAGTTCCAGGTACATAATATAGTTTGTAAGTTACTGATCCAATTAATGTGGGACACATGGAGGCACATTAATCTATCATTGTTCGATCGTCTATGACTACTTGTCTACGACAAAGACCTTCTTAACGATTGATGAATGGTGTTTATTATGCTAGTCATTGTAAGTCGAAGTAGGCTTAAATAATTATTTATGAATTGTTTAATTCTTAATCTAATTACTTAATAATTATTTAAAATATTAAATGATGATTTATTAATTCTTTAATAATTATTTTAATCAATTAACAATTAAAAACCCATTATCCAAATATCTCTTCATAGACCATCACCTAATTACTTATATATTAAAAATTTTAGACAATGAACTGACTTAAGACAGATTTTGGATTTCAATCTTTTAAACATGATAAAAGATCTTGGAACTAGACTTGTTCCAGTTGAATCTAATGAGCCTTCTATAATTTTCATTCTTAGATAGATAGTATATTAGCCATAATAACAGATAAATCTTGGATTATTTTGCCTAGAAACATGATTGAATATACTAAGGGTTTAGAGGATTTTTTAGATTTTGCAATTTTAAATCAATCCATTAAAAGGAGAATAAAAAGTTCATGTCCTGGTTGTAGATTTAGGTAATGATTGACTAAAAAAAAAGCATATGAACACTTGATATTGAAACAATTTTTAGTTAGAAACATAAAGTGGATTTAGTATGGGGAATCAAGTGTTATATACACTTCAACTATGGAGTATCATGATAATGAATAATTTACATCAAAGTCCCATGAGAATTCAATTCAATGGATGATAAATGATGCATTTGGGAACTCTAGACACAACTTATATGAACCTGACACGCCCCAAAACCAATTGCTGAAGATGAGCAGTTAAATCTAAAGCGGATCAGAGTGAATAAACTAGAGAATTTTATGAGTTAGTTAGATATGAAAATCAGGAATTGTATGAAGGGTACTTTGAGTATTCAAAACTCTCTTTTCTAGTCAAACTCTATCACATTAAGTGGTTGTGTTAAATTATTAATAAAGTAATGTACATGATATTAGAGTTATTGCATGATGCATTTGCTCATGTAAAGATCCCTAAATCTTTCTATGAGGCTCAGAAAATCATTAATAAGCTTGAACTCAACTACACAAAGATACATGCATGTCCAAATGATTGCGTGCTTTATTAGGGAGAGGATATAGATAGACAAGAGTGCAAGAGATGTCATACCTCTAGATAGAAACTAAAAGGCAACAATAATGGAAGGGTTACACCCGAGAGTGGAAACAAAGGGAAGAAAACTCATGTAAAATTGTTATGTTACTTTCCATTTAAGCCACGTTTGTAAAGATTGTTCATGTTATCTAAAGTTGCAGAGCACATGAAGTGGCATGCTATTGGGAGTAATAATAATTGTTGTTTAAGGGATTCCAAGGCATAGAAAAGGTTTGATTCATCAAACCTAGAATTTTCTTCAGATCCACAGAATGTGCAACTTGGCCTTTAAGTACCAATTATAGCATATGGCCAGTTGTCTTAATACCCTACAACTTGCCTTCTTGGATAAGTATGAAGCAAGCTTTTTTCATCCTTTTAATGATTATTCCAGGAAAGCGAATGCCCAGGAATGACATAGATATCTCGTCCAACCTCTTATCCAAGAATTACACGAGTTATGGAATGATGGTGTGGAGATGTATGATGCATTAACAAATAAAATGTTCAAAATGCATGTAGCTCTAATATGGACAATTAGTGACTTTCATGAACTTAGAAACTTGTCTGGGTGGAACACTCACATTGGCATAGCTTGCCCAGTTTGTAACTTTGTCTTTGAGCCTCAACATCTTCCCTATAGTAAGAAATGGTGTTTTATGTGTCATCGATGCTTTCTAGATGCATCTTATAGGTTTAGGTCTAATAAGTTTCGATTCAATGGAAACTCAGAGTTAAAAGAGCCACCAAAAATATCATCTAGTTCCAACATTTTAAAATAGTTAGAAAATGTTAATGTCATCTATGGAAAGGCACCTGACATGTAAGAAGTAGGAAAAAGATCTCGAGGTACATTGGCAGATGAAAGTCAAACATAACATTGGAAGAAGAAAAGTATATTTTTCCAACTTCCATGTTGGGAATTTAATTTGCTATGTCACAATCCTGATGTTATGCACATTAAGAAAAATGTGTGTGATAATGTGATTTATACTTTGCTCGATGAACAAGGGAAGACGAATGACCATCTTAATGCTCGTAAATACCTACAAGAATGATGTAAGGCAAGATCTATGGGCTAATGAGAATGGAAAGTACCCTCTGGCACCTTTTGCAATGACAAATGCCCAAGAAAGGATGTATTTCTCTATAGATTGAAGAATGTGAAAGTATCTAATAGATATTTGAGCAATATTTCAAAATATATTGATTTAAGACATTGTAAGGTCTCTAGATTAAAAAGTCTTGATTCACATATTCTTATGGAGCAATTATTACCATTAGCATTGCACACTTTGTTACCAAAGAAATTAAATGTAGTTTTAGTTTAGTTGTATTCATTTTTCAAACACCTTTGCAGTAAATTATTGAATTCAATTAAGCTTGACAAGCTTCAAGAAAGAATTGTACTCACACTTTGGCATGTGGAAATGTTATTTCCTCCATCATTCTTCACTATAATGGTTCATTTAATTGTTCATCTTATCGAAGAAGCAAAATGTGGAAGGCCTATACATTATCGACAGGTGTATCCAATTGAGAGGTGCATATACTTGATTTGTTTACAATAACAATTGCAATACTAGTAATTGAATGCTTAGCTAATCATATTTGTATGTTTTACTCTGTACTCAATATCTACTTAGGACATTTACAGTGTTATGTGAAAGATAGGGCTCAATAGGAAGGCTCCATAGCTGAAGATTACTTAGCTAAGGAATGTCTTACTTTTTGTTCAATGTATTTGGATGGAATTGAGACAAGATTCAATCAAGTTGGATGGCTTGATGATGACTCTAATCATGTTGACTCCTATCAAAAGTCATCTATCTTTCTAAAGATAGATCGATTAATTGGACAGGTCATAACTTTTATGCTAACACAATTGGAGTTAGCATAAGCATATATATATATGTATTATTCAATTGCTCAATAGCTGACCCGTTCATTAAGGAATTGAGGACTCAAACGAAGAGATGACTCAGGAATCAAACTCGATTAGAGGTAGATATAACAAAAGCTATTAGTAAAGAAATTGTTGAATGGTTTGCTTGTCATGTAAGTTTGATTGTTTTCATTTGTCTATAATTCTTCAATTTTAATCTATGTAAGTAATATGTTACAATATGCAATCTTTATAGATTATGAACATCAATAATCACATAAAGGTGTGTGATAATTTAAAGTTTTTGGCTCAAGGACCTCTTTGGCAAGCCAAGAGGTTTAATGGTTATGATATTAATGGCTTTAAGTTTCACACATTTGAACAAAAATAAGGCTTAGAAATTCAAAATAATGGAATTTTTACAATAACAGAGTTAGGGTACTATGGAAAACTAGTTGATATCATTGAGTTAAAGTACCACAACCAATTTATTATTGTTTTATTCAAATGTAAATAGGTCAATGTTAACAGGGGTATAAGAAAAGATCCATTACAATTTATTTCTATGAACTTCTCTCGGTTAATCCATACTAGTGAGCATGAAGAGCATGATCCATACATATTAGCTTCACAAGCAAAAGTGGTATACTATATGAATGATAAAATGGATCAAGATAGGAATGTTGTTGTCCACTTAAAACCAAGGGATTTGTATGATATGGGTGAGGAAGTGGAAGAAACAATTTATGGGACTGAGCCACTTATAGCACAAGACTTTCAAATGTTCTTCTCTAATGATGTTGAAATCATAAGCCTTGTGAGAGGGGATGCAAATGATAAAGCCATAGCTATGCCAAATGCAGAGGACAATATGAACAATGAATAACAAAATATCTAGAATTGTAACTGTGTAAGGATAGGCACTATATTTGTTTATTATATTCATTTTTTTCAATATTTAATGTTAATCATTAGTTATATTTAATTTTAATTTTCTTACTAGTTGGAGTTGTATTTCTACTTGTCTTTTTCAAATCTCTAACTTATATTGTTAAATTTTTTTACAGCTATGCCGCAGAAAAAATGAAAAAGCGATTTAGAAACCTAAGCAAATCATGCCCTACATCACATGATCCACCACAACCTCTATCAAATGCTCATTCTAAACCTTTACAACATCATACTACTAAGCCTCTTCAACCAACGTAGCATGAGTTACCAATGAATTCTTCACCATTCCAATATTTGGCATCAGGCCCTTCACCATCTCAATAAAGGATAATTAATGATGAACAATTCCGACAACCACTGGTAGATCGTCCACCACCCAAAGACCACTAGAGAGTCATGGTTATAGGTAAATGTGTTATTGATAGATAGTATTTATTGTGCCTAATTATACTAATTAAACATTCATTTGCAAAATAGATCCCAATAGATCTCGAAAAATGGTCGACATGAAGACAGCGGTATGGGAACTAAAGAACTAGAAGATAGTTATCCCTTTTGATGAGTATGGTGCACCAACCAAAGATGTTGCTGGCATACATAGGTAGATTCTAAAACAATTAGCTTTTGAGCCTATTAACCTCCTAATCACTTATGTTGATTGGAGGAATGTTCCAAAGGCTAGGAAGAATGAAATATTTGATAACAAATTCAATGTAGTAAAAAAATTGTGCATTTTATTTGTATTTAACATCATGCTTATTATATAAACTAATAAAAATTGTTTTCTTTATTCTTTGAGGTTGAGGTTTCACTTTGATGTAGCAAATTCTATTGCAAGGATTTGGACACTTAAGAACTTGGACAGAAAGTGGAAGGACTTCAAGGCAAGGATATGGCATGAGTTCATTGATTTCTCCTTGACTATAGAGGAAATGTATGAAAAGGTCCTAGATGGGGTTGCTTGGGATCAATGGAAGACTTTTGTTAACAAGAACAATGAGCAAAAGTACAAGGTAATGTCTAATGTAAGTACACTATCTAATCAAAATGTATATACAAGTCAATAATAATGATTCCTTCTTATTATAGGAGATGTGTAAGAAAAATGCATCAAATTATCAAAAGCAACTGGTTCTACACATAACTAGCTTTAAAGGCTTTGCTAGGAAAAGGCTAACTAGTTTTCTTCAACATCTTGTTATTTAAGTATTGATACATTATCTAAGTTGAGATATGCATTTTAAATTGATATCTATATATATATATATATATATATATTCTTATGTAGGTTGACAAGTTAGGTCATCCAGTACGAAGAACAAAACTATGGTTTCATATTCATAAGAAAACGAATGGCACTTATTTTAATGAAGCAGCCAAAAATATAGAGGTTGGTTTTGATTCCTGTTTTATGTTATAGGAATTACACATTGACAAACATGTTAATGCAATGGATATTCTACTTTTGTAGGATCAAATTGAGGAAACCTTGTCCTAAGACCCTTTTTTGCAATCTTAAACCATGTCACAAGATGATGCCATGGCAAAGGTATTTAGGAAAGAGCACTCCAGTCAGTTTTGAGGCTTGGGCTTTAGGCCATCCCCTTCAAATATGTTTGGAAGAGCTTCTTGGCATTTTAATGGCATGACATTTGATGCTAGTAGTTCCAGTGAGCTACGGCTGCAAGTAAGAGTCCAAAATTTAGAGCTAGAGTCAACTTCTAAGCATGAAAGATAAGTGGCTATGGAAAGATCATTAGCATCAGTTTTTCAAAGAATGTTCATGACAATACCTAAAGAAATTGCTAATTTGATAGCCTATCCTCCACTGGTAAATTTCTATTCTTCTTTCTACTTGTTGATGATGAATTGGCTATGTTTGTTGATTGTTGATGATGGATTAATTATATTTGTTGTTGTTATGTTTGCTGCATATAAATTTTAAGGTATTATAACTCATCTATTTTTTTAAAATTCAGGTTTTGTATGATATATTAAGACTTAAGCCAAAACAAAGGGTAGAAAGAAGGAAGTAAAAAAAATTGTATTAAACAAATTTTACAAAAACTTTTAGTTAGATAGTATTTTGAGATGATAGGCACAAATTAAAACTTGAGCACTTGTAAGTCAGAGATTAGATTGTGCCATAATGCTATATATAACATGCACTAGAGTTACAATGTTAGATGTCATGCTTTCTTATTGTGGAACCAGTCTTATGTACACTTGTCACTTTCTCAAGGTCAGTTATGTGTGTGTATGTATGAAAGTCAGCTAATAGTTTATTATCGTTTTCCTATCCTCACTAAGTCTTATATTGTAGATTAATGAACTAACTATATGCTTTAAACAAATATAATGCACTCTATTTATTATTGACTTAGGGGGTTAGTTTGCACTCCAAACAAATATAATGTCCATTTCTAAATTTGTATTAATTCAAGTCTTCATCTATGTAAGTCATAAAACAATAGATGAGATTGTCCTTATTCTTGAATTGTTTTAGAAGTTTGAAAAATTAATGAATGGAGCCAAGATGAAATCACAAGCCAAAATTGGTTTATTAGATTTTGTTGTTGTCTAACCTAATGGATAGTTGAGCTGAAAAGGTACAAATCAAAGTTTAGACCTTTCGATGATTTCTTTCAGAGAATAGCAAATATACAAAGCCATACAATACTTGTAAGAGACATCAAGAAGTATCAGTCATTGTCTACAATACTTGTAAGAGACATCAAGAAGTATCAGTCACAGTTTTTCAAATCTTTAATTTTACTATTTATTTTTTGCTTTATTATAAGACTTCGAGAGTCATTATGCCACAACTTAACCTAAAAAGAAGGTGTTATAGGCAAAAAAGCAGCTTCGAAAGAACGAGCCCTCGAGCACGACAAAGGCCAAGTCTCTTGCCTCGTCGAATGCGCCCAGCAAGCTTTGCTTCACCCTTCATTAGAAAGTGGTATAGCGAAGTCATCCCGATATCATCTTGCGAAGCAAGCCTCACCTTGCTTGCTGACAGGCAACGACGTGGTAAGGCGATCATGAGACCAACTCGTCAACTAGTCGACTATCCTACTCGAATTTTCCACCTCGTTACAGTAGCACTAAACTCGCTATAGCGATTTCCATGACGACCCCGAGCCAGAAATCCCTACTTGGGATGCCAAGCACCTCACATGACACAACCAGCTGAATTGTAGTCTTTCACTATCTTTTCCATTTATATCTCGATGTAACACAACTGTAACTTATAGTTAATGCATGTAACTCCTCATTCCTCTATAAATAGGATTGCATTGTTAGAAGGAGAGGAGAGAGGCAAAAACTCAGTAAACAAAAACTCTGTTAAGATCAGCTCTCAACATATTAATAAAATCTCCGCCGTGGACGTAGGGTCCGGTACCGCCTGGATTTCGCTGAACCACGTTAAAAATGTTGTGTATCCCTAACTTTCTTCTTCTTGGACCATCTTTTTCCATACTTCAGAAGCAGCAATTGGATCTTGAACTCCTCCAGTTGACCGGATTTTAGGACTGCTCATATGAACCAAAATTCGACATCAATATTTTGGCACCGTCTGTGGGGACCATCTGCTCTCTAAAGTCTCTGTTGCGACATAACAATGGCTAGAGGAAGAACTACATGAATCTCTACCACTTCGACCCTCCAACCAACAGACACCCCTATAGTGGGGGCTCACTAATAGTCCACTGCTACTCCTGAAATTCTAGAGGCACAAATGCCCAGCCAATCCCGTCTGGCGCTTGAAAACATGGTAAGAGAACTAGCTGAAATCGTCAAAGTGCTAGTATAGGCCCAAGTTTAGAGCACGCAAAGACAAGAGAAAATCATGGTACAACTCCAGCAACTTTGTAAAGAGGCCTAAAAGGCACTTATGAAGATCATGATAGTCAGCAACTGGAGGGCTCGCAACAAGTAGGAAGCTCCACCCCACAGTCTTAGATGCACAACCAGACAATAAAGGAGATCCTCCATAGGCTTGAATAGCTAGAGGAGCATCCACAACCTCAATGCCACCAACCTCGCTTTAAGTAAAGCTCTCCATTTTCTATGGAGATCAAGATGTGACCTCTCCCGTAGAAGCTCAAAGTGCCTGTGATCCCGCTATACGATGGGAACAATGACCTGAGTGACCACCTGGATGTGTTCAATACCCAGATGGACCTCTAAACAACTGACCCCTTAGTGAAGTGTCATGTCTTTCCCACCACAATAGGAGGAATGCCTCGAGCATGGTTCAGGCACCTCCCGGCCTGCAGTATCAACTGTTGGGAAAAATGCCAAAGGAAATTCATTGATCAATACCGGGCATTAAAGAAACAACTTGCGCCTCCTTGCTATCTCGCAATAGTTTTCTAGTGCAAGGATGAGTTGCTCAAAGATTATGTAGCTTGATTCAAGCACGAGGACAACTCAGTGGAAAATCCTTCTAAGGAAAGCATCTTAACAACAATCTCAGTGAGACTTCGCAAAGATAAAAAATTGTATCGAAACCTCTACAAGTCCCCAGCTCAAGACCTCACTGAATTCTACGAGCGAGCAACTAAACAAATAAGATGAGAAGAAACCTTCGAAATGGAGGAACCCAAGCATAAAGCGTAATTGTCCCATCGCGAGCAAAAAGAGGAGTAGTGAGAGTCACGATAACCCCACTTCTTATCTCACGAAAAAGGCGAAACCTCAGCGACCTGGAGGTCACTTCGAGAGCTACAGCATCTTGTCTAATACATAGGATAGAATCTTTGTCACAAAAAGGTATAACGAGGACTTTAGAAAATCCAGACCAATAAGGGCATCAATCAAATCTAGAGACCAAAGCAGATTCTTCACTTACCATAATGAGGCTGGACACACCACCTCAGAATGTCGGGCACTAAAAGATGTCATAGAAGACCTCATTAGAAGAGGCCAATTATAGGACTATGTGGTAAGATTGCTGGGACAGTGCACTCAACAGGCTTAGTGAGTTGTCACCCAAGAGTCTAAGCCCTCCATCAAGACCATATTCTAATCCTGTAATAATTGTATCGACTATTGTATGCTGAATCAATGTAAATTACCAATTGACTGGATAGGCACTGTCTAGGTAGAGAATTTTCACTCCAACCATTGTAAGGATCTATCCAAGAGTAAGACAGCATGAGGCCTACCCCGTCGATACATCCTAAAGTGAACCACATTCCATGAATTACAACTAAGGGAGCAAATTCCCTAACTACTGAATAATGAAACAAAACTCCGGTGAGTGGTTTTCACCCCACCATAACAAAACTTCAACGAATGATTTTCACCTCACCACAACAAAACTTCTTCAGTGAATGGTTTTCACCTCGCCACAATGAAACAAAACTTCGGTGAATGATTTTCACCTTGCCACATGAAACAACTTCGGTGAATGGTTTTCACCTCGCCACAATGAAATAAAACTTTGGCAAATGATTTTCACCTCGCCACGATGAAATAACTTCGACGAACGGTTTTCATCTCACCATAACGAAACAACTTCAGTGAATAGTTTTCACCTCGCTACAACGAAACAAAACTTCAGTGAATGGTTTTCACCTCGCCACAATGAAACAAAACTTTGGTGAACAATTTTCACCTCACCATGATGAAACAACTTCGACGAACGATTTTCACCTGGCCATGATGAAATAACTTCGGTGAATGATTTTTAGCTTGCCATAACATCCTAGCCACCGGCCCACTATGACACAAAGAAATTGAAATAAAATCATTATAACTTTCACATGACTTACCACCTGCAGCTCTCATGCGGACAAACTCTCATGCCTCAAATGAGATTTCTTGGGCATGGCTCACATGCAACCTCACTTTTGTTCACAATAGATTAAGTGACCAGAATCATAAAGCAAAGTCTATTGGCTAAAGGCGCATTTCATTAATCATCAAAAATTTACACACAGTGATGCACAAAGCATCTATTACGACGTTCGAAAGGAGAAAAACTCATACAGCAAGAAAGACTTTGTCTAACGAAGCAAAATTACATCAAAAGAAGAAATGAAGAAACAAAGGGAAAAGACTAGAATGCTTGGCACAACCATTCCTGTAAGAAGCAACAAAAAGCCAGCTAGCAGTCAGTGAGCTCTCGCCTGCAGGAAGGATAACAGCCACCTGCTGCTCATGCTTATTTCCCTCCGGCTCTTCCTCTTGAGCCAGGCCTAGAGCAAATAAAAAAGTCATAAAAGCTAGTTGGCCATGCAGCAACACCACAAGCAACGCTGAGGAGAAATAATCCAGGATCAGAACATGATCCCCTAAGAGCTCGCCAGATGGATCCTGTGACGGAGCCATGTGTAATGGGCTATCCATGTCTCCTGACATCCTACAATAGGCCATCCATGTCTTAACGAGCTTCGTCGGAAGCCAAGACACTAAAATGCAGGAGGCTTATCAGTCTCTTGCATCGAACTTCTTTAGGGAAAAAGGAAGGAGTCCCTCAGATTATAAAAAGACCCGCTTGGCCTTTCGAGGAATCCTGAGGACATTTGACTCAGTCTTCATCCTACAACTTGAAACAAGCGGTGATGCCATGCCAATGGCCAAAAATGGCAAACAGAAGAAAGCATGGCCTAACGCAGAGCGGAATGACATCTGACATGACAATCCAGTCAAAGAAAGGACACTGACTAGAGATACGAATCAAACCTCAAAAAATTTACAACTCCCAGTCCGCAAAGCAAACTGAGAGTTGGGGGGCTTATGTTATAGGCAAAAAAGTGGCTTCAAAAGAATGAGCCCCCGAGCATGACAAAGGCCAAGTCCCTTGCCTCACCAAAGGCACCCAGCAAGCTTCGCTTCACCCTTCGTTACAAATTGGTACAATGAAGTCGTCTCGATATCATCTCACGAAGCAAGTCTCACCTCGCTCGTTGTCAGGCAATGATGCAATAAAGCGATCATGAGACCAGCTCGTCAGCTAGTCGACTGTCCTACCCAAATTCGCCACCTCGCTACAACAACACTAAACTTGTTACAGTGGTTCCCATGACGACCCCGAGCCAGGAATCCCCGCTTGAGATGCCAAGCACCTTGCATGACACGACCAGCTAGGCTGCAGGTGCAGACAAATACAAGTCCACAACCGACCAAGGGGGCCTACCCTGCAGCCTACATTTTACAGTAGCTAAATTGTAATCTTTTACTGTCTTTTCCATTTATATCTCGATGTAACACAACTTTAGCTTGTAATTAATGCATGTAATTCCTCCTTCCTCTATAAATAGGATTGCATTATTAGAAGGAGAGGAGAGACGCAAAAACTCTGTAAATAGAAACTTTGTTAAGATTAGTTCTCAATATATTAATAAATTCTCTGCCATGGACGTAGGGTCCGGTACTACCCGGATTTAGCTGAACCATGTTAAAAATATTGTGTATCCCTTCCTTTCTTCCTCTAGGACCATCTCTTTCTACCCTTCGGAAGTAGTAATTGGATCACGAACTCCTCCCGTTGGCCAAATTTTAGGACCACTCGTACAAACCAAAATTCAACGTCAACAGAAGGCAAAAAAATATCAAAGGTGGATCATGTTGTTCCAAAAAAATCAGACAAATTAGGCAACACACCAGCCATTTTGAAATCACATTGGCTCAAAATCTCAAATTACCAAAGCAAGAAAGTAACAAGGTTGAAAGGAAACCATGATAATTTGGAGCAGGACAAGATAATACACCTAGTCAAAGATGAGCCAAGATTTTGTTGCCTCTTACTTAGCTAGCCAAAAACAAGGACATGTAATTATATTTATATATATAATGCCTCATAGATGCTATATTTGCATCAAATAGGAACTAGAGGATTATTAATTATATGTCTGCTCATTGTTGATGATGGATTAGTTGTGTTTGTTATTGCTGTGTTTATTGTACATAAATTATAAGTTAGAGCTAGCTTCTAGAAATTGTTTTTTAAAATTCAAGTTTTAAAGAAGGGTTTCCCTTAGTAAATGTTGCAAAGAAGCTTTATAGGACATGCATCATAAATTTAATTTGTTTTTGGTTGATCTTAAGGTAGGCATAATAACTTACACTAATTTTATTTTATAGCCACTAGATAAAGGAAGTGGACATGTCACAGAAGCAAGGCACTCTTCCTCTACTAGTCATGATGTTCCACCTTGATTTTTATATTTCAATTATTGTTAAATTATGTTTAAATTTGTAAATCCTAATATTTGACTAACAAATGTTTAAATTCTTATTATTAATATGAAATTTATATTTAGTTTCATTTATATTAAAATATATGGATTTATTATAAATTATTCTTGTAG
>JANHAO010004655.1:0-23826 GCA_026873985.1 Saraca asoca | reverse complement strand
CACTTTCTATTGGACTAGGACTCTCAGTTGGGCTAGGACTAGGACTTTCAGTTAGACTGGGCCTAGGTCTTTTCTCACTAAAACCTTAGAGTTATAAAGATAACATAAAAGGGGATTAGTGAGGCATCATATACACAACAAAAAGGAGGCAGTCGAATCTAACAAAAGAAAAACAGTTTTCTTTGCGTTTAGAAACCATTGAGAGATCCTAAAATTGGAGAGAAACGTTTCTTAGCAGAGGCGTGTTGTGTGAGGGAGTTCCATTCGTATAAACGAATTTTTGTTTCACTCCCGTGTGGATACTGTAAAGACACGGATCTACTATTTTGTGTTCATGATTTCGCATCAGTCGTAGCCTTCTATTCGTGTTTTGGATTAGCTCACAATCTTGCATCAAACTGCAGCATCATAGGAGAGGAGGATTCACCAATATGTGTTGCTATTTTCTAGATCAAAATTGCAACACCATAAGGAGTCGTGACCTATGTTGCTGCATTTTGCAATAAACGTAATGCAATCAGGTAACATTCTGGACCAACTGGTTTATATTCTGCATATGGATCCTTGGCTGGGTTTCAAATTTCTAAAAATTTTGTTGTGCTTGCTGCATGAAACCCAACACTGCCTCTACCACCCTCTAGTCCTCCAAGCCCTGTTCTCAAGAAAGTTAATCCAACCATCTCACTTTTACCTCAAGTAGTTCAACCCCTATGTTTTTGAACACCAACTTCAACTATATCCTCCACCTCCATTACCAATGTATTCTACGGTTCCTACCACTCCTTTGTAGGGGATCACCAATGCATACTTACCTTCCAACCCACACACCTCATTCCTATAAACCTCCCAAGTCCAAAACCTAATTAGACAGATGGTCCCCCAATGTTTTTTTTAACTCTGTTGCATATGTTCGATATCATCCACACCTATGAAACATATGATCCATTGAGCCCCATTGTAGACCTCAGAAAGCCTTTAGGCAGTTATCCTCTTGCGAAAAAGAAAACCACCAGTTCTCAGTGGCTATGACGGCCACTCCGCTACTTAACTACTTCAAACCACCAATCCATATAGACCCATATGATGGTATAACAAACCCATAAGAACACTTAGAAGCATTTCATGTGTTAATGCTTCTATCGGGTTCCCCAGATGCTATCATGTACAAAGCTTTCTCCACTACCCTCAAAAAGGTTGGCCTGTGATGGTTAACCACTATACCTAAGCAGTTGATCAGTATTTTTTAGCAATTCTCTGAAATGTTTTCTACACACTTTGCCACTAGTCAAGTGCCTTAGAAGACTTCAGCTACATTGGTTAACTTTTAGCAAAGGTGGCACGAGACAATTAAAGAGTATCTAGCACATTTTAACACATTGGCATTAGAAATATGAGATCTCAATGAAAAAGTAATGGTACATCAATTTAGCTCAATGCTCTAGTCAGGGCATTGCTCCTTTTTGCTAGCCAAGTGCCCTATCGCTTCTCCTTTAGAGCTTTTGACTTATTCAAAAAAATATATCAATGTTAAAGAGGTTGAATTTGCTCAATGATGGATTGAGTGAGCACAATTTGATAATGTGCCTTCTAGCAAAAGACCTTCAAGTCAGGACAGAAGGCCTCCTCAGGGGCAATTTAACAAGTGCAAGTTACTGAACAATCAACAATATATTACAAGATGTCCATGTAGCCAAGTTGATGAAATTCCCTCAACCAAAGTAATGAAAGTACCCCCTGGCAAATAAGTCCAAATATTATAAATTCCACTAAGACTACAAACACCTTACAAATGAATGTGTTACTTTGAAGGATGAAATTAATGCACTTATAAAGCAAGAGCATCTTTCAAAATATGAAAAGTTTCATGCAGGGGAGGAGAAGAAGGAAGTCAAAGAAATGAAGCATTCCTATGGCCTAATCGATCAGAAGGGAAGTAGGTAGCAACATATTCCCCCTTCTTAGGAACGGTTGAGACAATCACAGAAGGTGTTGTTGGGTTGAGCTTCTAGCAACACTAGAAAGAGGCACTTAAGGATAGTCATTGCAATGGAAGGAAAAAGAAGCAAAAGTATAAGCCAATCTATTTCACTGAACAAGACTTTTGAGATATTGATAGGGATCATAACAATTCAATAGTAGTTTCAGCCTCTCTGCACAACTTCATTATCAAACTGATATTGGTTGATCAGGGAAATTCTATCGATATTTTATATTTATGTGCTAATAATGCTTTGATTATTTAGCATGTATAAACCTTATACAAGTGATCTGGTTAATTTCTAGGAGGGCATGTGCAAGTAGAAGGGACAGTGACTTTAAGGTTGATGCTAAAAACCTAGCCATTAGCAAAAAATCTAGATGTTACGTTCCTTATGGTAGCCACCCCAAATAGCACCTAGAATGTTATCTTAGGATGATCATCGTTCAACCAAGCCGGGGCTATTTTCTTCACCCCCTATTTACTATTGAAGTTTCTAATAGAAGGGGCATTAAGGAAGTATGGGTTGATTAACAAGTCATTCAGTGATGCTATATGGCAAGTTTGCCCAAATCTCAGGGAAGTACTAGTGGAACAAAGATGGCACCTGAGGAGAAAAGTAAGTGTCAAATAGTAGATTGTACATTAGTAGACATTTGGCAAGACAACCCTCATCAACCAGAGCCCAGTTCTGATATAGAAGAGATAAGGATCTTTGGAGGTAGTGATCAAAAGATAGACAAAATCAGGGTAGATTTCAGAGGGGTAGATTGGGAATGGTTGATAAAGCTCCTATAAAATCATATTAAGGTGTTTGCTCAGACGCCAACTAACATGTCAGGAATTGACTTAGAGTAGCTTGGCACAAGCTTTCAATCGACCTAAGCATGAAGTCTATTTAGCATAAGAAGAAAAACCATGGGCCAGAGCAATAAAAAGTAATAAAAAGTAGACAAATTGCTAAAGGTAGGGTTCATTAGAGAAGTCAAGCATACTATGTGGTTAGCAAAAATGGTCTTAGAAAGAAAAAAAAGCTACAAGAGGGTGGTGACTATGTGTAGACTTCACTGATCTTAACAAAGCCTCTCCTAAAAGCTCATATCTACTATCGAATATTGATCAGCTAGTAGATAATTTCGTAGGTTACGAATTTCTTAACTTTGGTAATGCATTTTTGGGGTACAATCAGTTGAAGATGTATCCTAAGGATAAGAGCAAAATTTATAATTAATCAAGGGATGCTTTGTTATAGAGTTATGTTATTCGATTTGAAAAATGCAAGAAAAATTTACTAGAGAATGAACAAGGTTTTTGTAGAACAAATTAGAAGGAATATGAAAGTCTATGTTGATGATATGATTATTAGGTCAAGAAGTGCAGAGCAACACTGATAAGATCTTGGAGAGACTTTGTAACTCTAAAGAAGTTTCAAATGAGGTTGAATTTGAAAAAATGTGTGTTCGAGGTAAAAGTTAGTAAGTCCCTAGGTTTCATGATCATCAAATGAGGTATCAAGGCTACTGGTCCCAAAATTCGGATCTTGCCCTTTTTATGTTTGTAAATTGTATACTCTTTAAGCTTGACAGATTGGATTCTTGTTGCACAAGGTTTTTCAATAATATTTCTATTAGAAGATAAAGAATATATTGAAATGACTGGTAGAATTTAGAATCTAATTATCAATTATTCAAATTGAACAATTTAGTTTATTAACTAATAGAATTTTAGTAATCAAAATTTAAAATATTAGAATGCTAGATATGTAGTACAATGTTAGCGATGTAGAAATGAAAGGTGTAGAAAAGATAAACAAGAAACACCAGGGTTTTAAAGTGGTTCAACTTTACCTAAAATCACAAATAAAGCCTACATCCATTGGATCAATCCTCAACTAGATGATCTCTTTTATTAGAATTCACAGGATTTAAGTTGGGCCTCTGAAAACTAGCTTACAACAAGATTTCACTGGGCTGTTTCCTAGCCTAGATACACTAACAATACACTTTTAGCTTAATTGTAATCAACCTTATAACTAATAGAAGGTGCAAGGGAAGATCAACTTCTTCCTTGCATCTCTAGTTCCTGATCAACATCAGAAACCAAAAAGCAAACAAGATTTTGGTAAAAGAAAACAATACCAAACTTGAGATGAATATCTCAAAAAACTAACTATATAACCTTCATAGGATTTGATCCAAGTAGTTAATCCAAAGTATTTTTGAGAGGCTGAGTGTTGACAGTTTAATCTGGTCAACCAAAAAGTTTAAAAACCCCAAACTGTAGATTGAATATAAAAAGAGAGAGAGAACAAGGAGACACCAAGAGATTTTTAACATGGTTCAGCTAAAGTTAGTTTGACCCCTATATCTATGGCTTTTATTACTCTTTTGTTGAGTGTTTTATATTTGATGATTGATTATGTATCTATCGTATCTATTGTATTTCCATTGTATAATGATTTTAACCCTTATTTATAATGGTTAGGCTTTTACAATTGGAATGTAATTCAAATATCGATAAGTATCATGACTTGATTAAGATTACATAATGGATAAGGATTGATAATTATAATAGACTCCTATTAAGATAGGAAACTGAATAGATTTCCCTAGATTGATGGATGGGGATGCATGCTTTGATCTACGAGTTGAGCTTTATTTTAACAACCTAAGGTTGCTACTTTGAGCTGTGTTGACAGTGACCTAAGCTCATATTTGATGACCTGATGCCTTTGTCCAATGATCTCAATCTTAGATAAGATGGCTCCTTATTAAACTTGTCCATTGAGTATTTACTAGCCTATTTGTACAATTCCAAAAATACCCATAACATTAGCCCCTAGCTTTGAGTGCGATCTATGGACTGGGAGCTGCAATTCACTGGTAAAAGCTAGTAGTTGTGATCTACTATGCCATCATTTGGACTTTTGTCCTATCATTTCATCTGCACTAACTCATGCCATCATTACCGCAATCGATGCACACATTTCCCATAGTCATCATTATAGCAATGATAACGCGTTATTATTCACTAATGAGCCCATTAGTCGAGCCCCCCATGTTTTTGATGGTTTGGGTCTTTGATGTGGTGCTATAAGGTGTGTATATCCTATTATATAGGAAGTTCCTAGGGGCAATTCCTCTTTGTGGATCTAGGGAAGTTTTGTATAGATCTTGGATTATTCCTTCACAATTATGCTATTGAGTTTAGTTCTTTCACCTCAATTCTTTTGTTTCTTTGTAAAGTGACTGAACCATTTGGTTTCTCAGAATGCATAGGGCCAATGAAGTTGAAGGATGAGCTCTTATCTTAGGAGGATGTGAAGGAGCTTGAGAGTAGCCTAGCTGAAAACCAAATGATAGGCAACTTGCTCGCCTCATATGTAGATCTTTCAGCTCACTGGGGTTCAACTCCTAGAAGCCAACCTTCCTCTTAGGACATGATAACTGTAGGTTTATTTTTATCTGTATTTTTGAACCTTCATATGTACATTCACCTCGTTGGGCAAGGTTTTCAATGAATTTTTCATATTTCCTTGCTTTTCCAAGTTTGTCATGTTAGATGTTCTATATATCATAGAAGATAACATGTAGGTTGATATGAATAGACTCCTACAAATCATAGCTTAATAAATATTAGCTAGTTAAATGCCCAATTGGTCACATTAATGCTTCTCATCTTACAAACTATGACTCTATAAATATGTCAATTTGAATGCCTAATAGGTCACATGAAAGTTGTGCCTTAACTAGCACGACTGAAGTGCCCAATAGGTCACATGAGAGTTACACCTTAGCTAGCATGAGTCGAGTGCCCAGTAGGTTGCATCTAGAATAAGTAGGTCACATGAATGTGGTGCCAAGTAGTAGGTCAGATGAATATGGTGCCGAGTCATAAGTCATATGAATGTGGTGCCAAGTATTAGGTTACATGAATGCAGTGCCAAGTAGTAGGTTATATGAATTCGGTTCAGCTAGCTATCTAATTACTTAGGTAGGTTATGCCACAGCAATCATATTGCTTAATAGGCCACACCATAGCAATCATGTTACACAGTGGGCCATGCCACAATAATCATGTTGCTTAGTAGGTCACGCCACAGCAATCATGTTGCTTAGTAGTTTGTGCCATAGCAATCATATTGCTCAGTGGGTCACATCAATCATGTTATTTAATGGTTCACACCATAACAATTGTGTTGCTTAGTAGGTCACATCGCAGCAATCGTGTTGTTCAGTAGGTCATGCCACAGCAATTGTGTTGCTCAGTGTGTCCCACAGATGTGCTTTAGCTTGAACAAGTTTGAGTGCCCAGGTAAGTCACATGAATGTGCCTTAGCTAGCACATCATGACTTTGTCAAAACTAAGAATAGCTCAGTTCCCATATGATCAGGATTAGAAGGGTGAGTGCTCACTTCTGATTTAGAAAGGCAATTATTCACTTCTAGTATAATATTCTATTAAAATTTATTCAGAAATAAACACTTATACAAAAATTTCAAGAAAGACATGGGTGCCTGAATAGTATTATAGAATGAAAATATGGTTCTCATTGTGGGTGCCTGCTCTTGGCTAGAATCCTACTAAGGTTGCTGAGGTCGCTGTTCCACAGGTCGTACCATATAGTATTTCAAGTGACCTCTCTTGATTGGATCCTTGATCACATCTTTAAGTGCCTAGCACTCCGAAGTATTGTGCCCCACCTCGTCATGATAGGCACAAAACTTATCTTTGTTGTTCCTAAGCCTATTGGGAGTCCTTAGGGGTTTGGGCTTTTTGAAGTCCTCCCTATCTTTCTCTATTGCAAAGATCCTATCTTGAGTACCTAATAGGACATTGTAGCTATCATGGTGACCTTGACAGTAAGGTTGCTCACTCCTGACCTTTTTTGTGACTTGGCTATCAGAGCCATCCTTCTGACTCTCTTTACCATTTCCTCTATTCCTCCTCTTTTTATTTTGGTTTGAAGTATTTGCCCCACCCTTCTAATTGAACTTCTTTAACAATTTGTTCATAAAATTCACCCAAATCCCTTACTAGGGACTTGTATATATTCTCGTACAACTTACAATCCTTGTGAAATCCTGTCCAGATCGTCGTCTGAATGCTTTCATCTAAGGAATTCTCCACATTGCTGACCTCACACCTGAACCGAGCGATATGTTCTTTCAGTGATTTATTTTTCCGTTGGAAGACTATCACGAGGTGGCAAGATGGTGTGAGCTACCTTCTCAATGTCTTATATTGGTTGATGAACATCTTTTAGCAATCTTCCTAATTGTGAATGCTATGAGCTAGGAGGCTTTTGAGCCATGTCTGAGGTATGTCTCCAAGGGTGGCTAGGAAGACACAACATTTGACCAAAGGATTAGTCATCTAAAGATCCATCTGTACATTAAATGCATCCAAATGGTCATATGGGTCACTCTCCCCATTTTATTATGGGATGGTAGGAATCTTAAACTTATAAGGGAGAGGCTTTATCTCAATCTCCCAAGTGAATGGGGTCCTTTTCTCATAACGATCTTAACAGTCCTAAACCTGAGGGTATTATTCTAACTGCTTTACCCTCTAAAGCATCTCCTCAACCATATGGTCTTGAGCCTCAGATCAATGGTTGGAGGATCATTGGCTCTTCTTCTTGTCGTAGGAGTGGTGATCTAAGGTTTTGTATTTTCTTTGCTCATGGCCTAGTGAGTTTTGACCCAAAGCATATCTCTAACTGGTCTCGTTTGAGCCTTTAGTTTGACATGCGCCCCACGTCATTGATGATCTCTTTCATCCTCATGAGCTCAGTGGACCTCCAACCTTGTCCGTAAGTTAGTGGAGTGAGCTAAATGAGTGAGCTAAAGTACTTCTCTATGTGGTCTCTCCTCTTGAGCTCCTTCTCGTGGCTACTGGAAAGCTTCTCTTTACGCAACGCCCCCATTCTACTCTCATGGGCCCTGGGCTTATGCTCAAGTCAATGCCCTAACCGCCTCAGCCAAATCTCTTATCATGTTCTCAAGCACTTCATTACGTTGATGCCATACTTTTACACTATCAATTCTAGAAACAATAGCAACAAGTTGGCGAGGAGTCGCTAGGAGCATGCTGGCGGTCGATGCCTATGGTGGGGATGGTGGAAATGCTTGTTGTAGGAGGAACTGCGTCTCTCTACTGTTCCATATGCTTGTTAGGTTAGTCAACTGCAGCATCTAAACTCCTAGTAGTTCTTCCTCTAGCCATCAGAAAATCAAGGAGAATGTAGTTTACGACCCATCCTCTAGCACTAAAATGTTGACAGTCGAATCCAATTAACCAAAAAGTTTAAAAACCCCAAACTACAAATTAAATGTAAAAAGAGAGAGTGTGTGTGAGAGTGAGAGAGTGAGAGAATAGAGAGAAACCAAAATTTTTTTAATGTAATTTGGCTAAAGTTAGTTTGACCCCTACATCCACAGCTTTTATTACTCTTTTGTTAAGTGTTTTGTATCTGATGATTAATTATGTATTTGTATCCATTATATGTCCCTTATATAATGATTTTAACCCCTATTTATAGTGGTTGGGTTGTTATAGTTTAAACGTAATTCAAATACAGATAAGTATCATGACTTGATTAGGATTACATAATGGATAAGGATTGATGGTTATAACGGATTCCCATTAAGATAGGAAACTGAATAAATTTCCCTGGATTGATGATTGGGGATGCATGCTTTGATCTATGAGCTGAGCCTTGTTCTCAGTGACCTGAGGTTGCTACTTTGACCTGTGTTAACCAGTGACCTGAGCTTATATTTGGTGACCTGATGCCTTAGTCCAGCAACCTCAATCCTGGATGAGCTGAGTCCTTATTAGCTAGACTTGTCCATTGGGCTTTTACCAATCCATTTGCTCGATTCCAAAAATACCCACAACATTAAGTTAGATCAAATGCAGCAAAAGAACTCTCTCTATTTTTTGCACTAAAAATGATAAAGAATTATATGAAAAAACTTATGTTAAAATGAGATAGATAGGATATTTATAATTATTGTAACTGATATTTGAAAATAACTGATTTTTAGTTCTTGAATGGATTTGTGAATCAACTTGTAGTGGTTATAACTAACTAAAAACTGACTAATCGATTTAGCTTGTGAAAATCATGAAGAAATTCATGATCAAATCAATGCGTGAATCGATTAACCCTTTATGTAAAAAGATTTGTGAATCAATTATATAATTGATTCAAAATGTTTTCAACTGTTTCGATAAAAATATTTTCAAAAAATTTTCCTTAAAAATCAATTTGAGTACATTCCACAAGATTTCTTATATGAATCAATTCATGAATCGATTCACAAAGTGAAAAATAATTTTTATAAAAATTTAACTTGTAAGAGTGCATTAGAAAATATAGTTAGAAAATATTTGTTTTAAACTCATTTCATTTTATTTATTTCAGCCTTATATTTACTATTTTAGAAAATTGTTTGGATAAAAAACTGATTAGATTACTCATACAAAAGATCCTATAAACATCAATAAACTCTAAGACTAGGTTGGATCTCTTGATATCTTCAATGTCACTTGTTCAATTTTAAATCTACAAAATAAATAAACACTCAAAGTATATAGTTAAATTGTGACATTAGATAAAATTATTTTTCAATATTAGAACTGAAGAAAAAATGATAGCTAGGCTAATCAATCTCGCATAGCTAGGCTAACAATCTCCCCTCTTTTTGATGGTGACAAACAATTTTAGATAAGTAGCAAAATATACATACAATCAAAATTTTTAAATGAGAGTTTACTCCCCCTTAAGCTTTTATTTATCCTTATAAATTTTTATCATAAATTCCATCCTTCTCCAATTTTTAATTATCTAAAATCCCATATTTCTTCCCCTTTTTATCTAAAATTTTTACTTCTCCTTTATAGATCTTATCTAAAATCTCATCCTTCTCCCCCTTTTGGCACATCAAAAAGGAATAGTGCCTCAATGAGTATCAAAGTTTAAAATCAAATCATACAATAGTGATAAAGGGATTAAAAGATAGTTACAATTTAATTATGATATTAATCTCATTGATTTCAATAATCTCCCCCTAAAATAATGATTCTACTTAATTTTAGACTGAATGGATGAATCATTTTATTTTTACAACTATCAGTTGTTGAATCGATTCAGCAATTGATTCAAGGAGTTTGTATTACAAGTTCAAAAATTTTGGAATACTAACCAAAAGTTAAAAAATCTTGATGAATTAGTTTGTGAATCGATTTGAACAAGGTTGAATCAATTGATGAATTGATTTGGATAGGACTGAATCGATACTGAAATCAATTTATTTAGTGTAATAAAATTTTGAAATTGTTTGATTTCTTTCCAAAGGATTGAAAAATTGTCTAAATTGGTTCATGATTCAATTCATAGTGCAAAAATTTGGAGTTATGAATCAATTCAAGAATCAATTCAAAAAATCTCGGGAGACCTAGAAAAATTTGAATCGATTTAGGATTTGATTCAAAGAGTCTTGAAATCAATTTTCATACAATTTTGTTCCAAAATTCTTAACATATGCTATATTGATCAACATAAAAAAACTTAATACCATTTTTACCTCAAATTTTATAATGTGTACTTGCAAAACAAACATAGAAAACTCTGATGCCTAAGTTAGAATTTGCAAGATACAAATCAAATAAACATAATCAAATAGAAAACTTAACAACTAAAATATAGCAGGTTAGTCATTTGAGATCATTTCCAAGGGGTTTAACGTCCCTAATTCTCTTCAAATGAATGCAAACCATTTTTCATTCAAAGGTTTTATGAAAATATTAGCTAATTGAAATTCAGTCTATACAAACTCATTAGAAATGTCACCTTTTTGAACATGATCCCTAATAAAGTGATGTCTTATTTGAATATGTTTTGTTTTTGAATGCATGATAGGATTCTTAGTTAGGTTACTAGCACTGGTGTTGTCACACAATATAGGAATTTTGTCAAAATTCAAGCCATAGCTTGATAGTTGTTGCTTCATCCAAAGGATTTGAGCACAACAACTATTAGCTGCTATGTGTTCTGCTTCAGCAGTTGATAGTGCAACACTATTTTGCTTTTTACAGGGCCAAAAGACTAGAGAGTGACCAATGGATTGGCATTCTCCACTTGTGTTCTTCCTATCTATCCTACTGCTTGCATAGTTTGCATCTAAATAACCTATAAGACTATAAGATTCCTTATATGAATTGATTCGTGAATCGATTTACAAAGGGAAAAATAATTTTTATAAAAATTTAACTTGTAAGAATGCATTAGAAAACATTTGTTTTAAACTCATTTCATTTTTTTTTATTTTAGCCTTAGATTAACTATTTCAGAAAATTATTTCGATCAAAAACTAATTAGATTACACTTACAAAAGATCTTATAAACATCAATAAACCCTAAGATTAGGTTGGATCTCTTGATATCTTCAATGTTACTTGATCAATTTTTAAGTCTACAAAATAAACAAACACTCAAAGTATACAGTTAGATTGTAACATCAAATAAAATAGTTTTTCAACATCAACACTGAAGAAGAAATGATAGCTAAGCTAATTAATCTCCCACAGCTAGGCTAACAGAGGCCAACCCATCTAAGTGTTAGGCCATAATCAGCATGAGAAGCCCAATAATGTTAAAGGAAGTGCAAATGTTTAATGGAAGGGTTGCCACTCCCACGTGCTTTATGTCCAAGTATAGCCTCCTTACCACAATCATATCAAATAACAAGAAACAATTTGCCAACGGCAACTTCTAAAACTTCTGCCTTAAGTATACTTTTCTTTACATGCCTATTTGTGTTATAAGTCTCACATATCTTAAAATAAAGGTTGTGAATTAAACAAAGATTTACTTTTATTAAGCATCCCTAATCAAATGGGCAAGCTGAGCTGGCAAATAGAATCATCTTGGAAGAGTTGGAGAAGAGATTAGATGAGGCTAAAGGGAGATAGGTTGAAGAGTTACCAAGCATCCTATGGTCATATAGAATCATGTGCATTCAACTACTGGTGAAACCCCTTTCATGCTCACATATGGAAGCAAGGCCAAGCTGCCAAAAGAGCCTGGACAATACTCCAAATAAAGAGAGCAATATAAGCAACAAAGAAACAAAGAAAGGAGAACAGAAGAACTAGATATGCTAATTGAAATAAGAGAAATAGCTTGTCTCCAAAACAAGCACTATAAAGCAAAAATCACAGAAATTGCAAATAAAAGAGTAAAAAGCATAGTATTTACAAAAGGAGATCTAGTCATACAAAGAGCAAATGGACCATGAAAGGTACAAGCTAAAAGGAAGTTAGTTGTTGTATGGGAAGGGTCATTTAGAATACAAAAGGACCCCTCCAATGGCATTTACCATCTAAAAACTATACAGGGGAAATCTTTTTCCCGAACATGGAATGTGATGCATTTAAAGCAATACCATGTACAAATCTAATTGTTGAAATTGATCTCATGTAGCCAGCACAATAAAATAAAAGTGAAAGTTTTGCATCATATATGTCAAAATCCAAGTAGATCTCTTAGTCTGAGTAGATCCCCCTATATACTAAAAATTCTAATAGATATCTTGATCCAGGCAGATCCCCCAATATACTCAATTTTGGGCAGATCCTTCAGTTTAAACAAATCCCCCAGGACAGATCCTTCAATTAGGGCAAATCCCCCAGTATATTCAAAAGCTTAAGCAAACCCTTCAGCATTAACAGAAAAGCTTAACAAACCTAATAGTACTAATAAAATCCTGAGTGGCCCCTTTGGCAACAAATTTAAGTCAAACAACCATAACAGTAAATTAAACCCAAGCAAATCCCCTAGTTATAGAAGTTAAGTAACAAAAAATAGATAAGGCCTATTGGAGGCTCAATCAATCACAAAATGCACTAAAAGAATAAGCAAAACAATCACCCATTAGAGGCATGCAAGCAAAAGATACTATACAAAAATGAGGCAAAGGAAAAGGGCATATTTATTCATATAGGTGATCGACCTACTCCATAAAAAATAGAAAGCCATAATAAGCGAAAAGACAAAATAACTTTATTGATATGGCTATTTGATATAAGAAAATTAATAGAGCTATAGTAGCTAAGGGCATATGGATGAGTTTATTCCTTTGGCAAATCTTGTAATACATCTTGCAAAGTTTTGTCCTTGTGAAGCTTGGAAAGATCAAGCATAATGCTAGGGTTAAAGTGTTGGATCTAGCGAACGGCTTTGAAGAACCCTAGACTGAACATTGGGAAACTAAGATCTTTAGCTTCTTTCATGACACTATCAAGTTCCTGGTTGAAAATTACTTCACAATCTACCTAGCTTTTCCATTTGGCCTCAAACTCCTTCACTAAGTCTTCATTCTTCTGAGACATAAAGTCTCACTCATTCACCAAGGTCTCACTCTTACGAGATAGGACATCCCACTCCATCACCAGTTTAGTGATATGGTTGGTCAAATCGACAATATTCTTGTCTCGATTGACAACCCCCTAAGACTTAGCCTCAAGATTCTTCCTTAGATTTTCCATAATGGATGGGTCAAACTTTGCCAAGTCTCATTTAGTTCATGCAAAAGAAGGCACTGTGGCCACAACAATGGCAAGCTAATAGGCCATCTAGGTCATAAAAGCCTTCTGTAAACATAAAGGACTGTGATCTACTATAAACTCTTCGAAAGATCTTGATCAATTGAAAGAAGCAACTAGTTATGTAAGAAAGTGTCATAATCAGTATCTTTGTATCATAGACTATCTATTGTATCAAAAGTTAAGTTACTCCCTCCAAGAACCTTGATCGACTACAGCTCCTTCTAATTGCCCACCTTGATTTTCTTAGTAGAAGGTTTAGGAGTGTTAGAAGAGCTTGATTCTTTGCCTTTGCTTTTGCTTACTTCTTCAAATGAGACCTTGTCCTTCCTTGAAGCTAACACCTTGCCATATAAGGATGACAATGGGCCGATCGAAGGGAAAGGAGCCACAGGTAATATCTGCTGAGAGTGCTAACTCAAGTTAAGTAGTCGGTGACACAATGGGTTTCTCCCTGGCCAAGGCTTGAGCGTGAATCTCTGCCATAAGCTTCAAATCAATCTTCAAACAATGTATCTTTATCACTACTTCATTTAGCCAATAATCTGAAAGCAATAACAGTAGGAAGTTAGTAAAACAAAATGAATAAATATGGCCAAATAACAACGTAATGCACCTATGAAGGACAAATTGGGCATCAAACGATCCTAATGCTAAAAGTCAAAGCACAAGGTCCTACTCATCATTTGATAGATCTTCAAAGGCACAACCCTATGGTGGCTTTGGGCATTTGGTCTACTTAATCAGATAAAGTAGCTCTCCGTCCTGAAGGAAAAAGGGGTGAAACCCCTCGGCAGCTCAAACCTCGATAAATGAGTGCTTCCAAGTTTGAACACTGGTAAGCATATTCTTTATAATCACCCAGTCAAGGAGGGCATTATAGGAAATGCACCCAACCTTTAACCTTCTGCTGTGAGTATGTGAAGAAACAAAAACCCCACAATCAAAGTGAGATGAATACGAAGGCTCAATACTTTATAGCAGAGAAGGAAAACTCAAGTGTTTTATGTTAATTGAGAGGGACAAACATCTATCACTCAAAAGATGCTTTTCTGAGAAAGGTAAAAGAAGGACAAACATGTAGATGGCTGACCAAATCTCCATAAAACATTAAGAAAGATGAAGAATCATAACTACATGCCCATTTGTCCTCTTCGACAAGCTCAAAGATTATCCCCTCAATTGATTCATTATGAATATCAACTTTCTCTAATTCTTGGATTACGTCCAGATCACGCCATTTGGTAGAAGCGACCGTCTATTTCATGTTTGGATGAATAACTTGCAGATTATCTGGGGCAATGTCAATAAAGTAGACTTGTTCGTTTCCATTCTCATCAAGGGATCGATCGACCATGATCGATCAAAGGGGAAGAGCAAAGTGGTAGATAATTTGTTCAAAGAAATATTCACCAAGGTCTAATGAAGATTCAAAATTTGATAATAATTCAATATGATCACTTGGTCTACTAGACATGAATTAAGAAGACAAAATGCGGACCACCTTTAAAGAAAACAAAATATGGTTAAAACGAGCAAGATAAATGAGAAGGACGATTAGAGAAAATGGGTTAAGCAAAACTCAAGTTCCAATGGAAGAAAAATTCAAACAAAAAGGGGAAAACCACCAGTCTTTCAGGTGTGGCCCGAGATAAGGTAGGAGTATAAGGCATAATCACCAAAATAGAGAAAAGCATGAGGTGAACTAATGGTAGAGGAGGAAGAAATTACCTGCAGAAGAGCAAAAGAATGGCCGGAAGTCAAAGTGGACCTTGACACCTACTCTTATCTAACCCTTTAACACGGTTGGGGTGCCTTTCAATTCCTAACACTACAATTAATATGTCCATCATTCCAAATGATGTAAAATCTCCATGATTCAATTTGTGTGAGAGAATCCTGTGGCATATATATAATTAAAAATATTTATTACAACATAACACTTACAATTACTTAAGAATATTTATTACAATTAAAACTTACAAAATTACTTATAATTTTCTTAGCAATTATCTAGATTTCATCGATCGTGTACTCACCTTTAGTATTGACTCTAGTTCTCTTCCAGAGTTCTTCTAAGATGTTGAAATAACTTGTGGATCAAACTAATTGGAAGCATGTTGTTCTACACACTTTTCCTTCAACAAATTTGGCTCAAGTTTCGCATATCCACCACGAGCCAACCTATATTTATATTTATTTTTGGCTTGTCTCTCCCTACTGGCTTTACTCATCTCCTATTGACAAAAAAAATATAATTGATAAAATTAGCAAATTACTTATAATATATAGTTTAAAAAAATTTATAAAATAAGATGGCCAAATTTACCTAAAAATCCTTAGATTGGTGCTACTTCACAAATTCATCATATACTTGTTAATCAAGAAAGTTGTATTTCTCAAGAGGGTTTTCATCATCCTTTCTCTTAATGGTGATGTTGATTTTTTAAGTCCTTCCACTACTCCCCCTAATCTTTAAGACTTCTTTTCTCCTCTCGCTTTAAACATCAAAAGTTGTCTACAAGATAACAAATATACAATTATTCTAAAAAGATAATTATAAATATCTTAAACACAAATTTAAGATAAGTAATATATACCAAGACTTCTTGCCAAATGTTCACCTTGATTTCTTATGGTACCTGTTCCCAATGTTCAGTGTTGATTAGCACTCATGTACATGCCAAAATTCCAATATAACTCTTATATTTTGAACACAAAGCCTTGGTAGCCTGACCCTTAACATTGAAAAAGATATTCATCTTCTATCCTCTACTACAAATAAGGGTCATTTGCTTTATAAGGATATTACCCCCATATCATTCTTAATATGCTAAGAAGGATCCATATGGTTGTTTAAAAGGAAAAAAGAAAAAGAAGTTAACTAGCAAACAAATGTTTTTAAAACAAAAGATACATTCTAGCCTAACCAAATCTCAACAATTATTCATAGTAGGCATTTAAGGGAATGCAAACTAGTCAAGAGGGTGAGTGAATTGATGACTTATCTAATAGGAGGAAGCCTCGGGAGAAGTCGAAGGATGGCCACAACAAATAGTTAACACATCTTGTATGATAGCACATCTCTTTTGATATGTTGAGAGGATAAATCTTATTCTAGGAGTCCAAAATCATGTCAGAGGATATGAACTTTACTTGGAGGAGTAAACTCAAAAAGGAATGAGATGATCTAGAAGGGATCAATTATGCATTATTGTGTGGATGTAATAAGTGAGCTATAGCACTTGTCCATAAGATTTGAGATGAGATGCTAGGGAGATTGCACATCATAGTCACACGACAAGTGGCAATGATGCCTGTGTAGTGAGCTAGAGCTACATAATCATATAACAGAGTAATGATAATGACCTCAAGGTGTAACAGACTAGCACTATATAATTGCAAGACAAACTTTGTGGCAATGACTATGAGATTCAAAATTACTTATGCATAGGCAAAGTGAAACTTGAGCTAAAGTAGAGAATTCTCAATGCTTAACCCCTATCAAAACTATTGATGTGGAGGAGTCATCAAGATAATGCTTTTGAAAAAGGAGTCATCAAAAGGATGTCACTTGAGAAATGCCAAAAGAGGGCATTGATCATCGAAGAAGTTGCTATAATGGCAATGATACTAATGAATGGCTATGAGGGTTATGGGAGACAAGCCATTATCATCTTCAAAGAGATAGCACTTAGGTATAAAAATCTATAAAGGGTTGTAAGGGCTGATACTAGATAACATCAATTCCAAAAAAAAACTATGATGGTCAAGATACCATGAGCGTGTCAATTTAGAAATGGTCAAAAGGATTTGATTAAGTATGAAAGTTGCATAGTGGATGTATAATGGATTGATCAAACCTAACACAAGCAACCTTGGAATCAAGGCATCAGTCTTGTGTCTTGCATTGATGGAATAGGACATTAGAGATGGGACATCTCTGTCAATAGATATCCAAAATACCAAGTAAACACACAAGCTATGGAGGTAGCACACACTTAAACTATAGAGGTAGCAAGTCAAATTGAGAGTTATGCAAGGATAATGTGTTACAAGCTGTAGAGATAGTGAGGCAAGCACAAGTTACAGAAGTAATAACCTGATTGCTACAAAGGAAGTGGGATAGGTGAAGTAAAAAAGGTGACAAAGTTGGAAAAGCTGTGGAGGCAATGACACATGAGTTTATGCTTAGACAACAAAGTTGAGTCCATAGAGGTAGAATACAAAGTCTAGAAAGGCAATAAAGCCAAAAACACCAAAGTTACAGAGACAATTACCCAAAGATTATGAGGGAAGCAAATGCATAATGGTGCAAGTTCAAGGAGACAAAGCCTAGAGGAAGTGAAGGAAGGAGCTGAGGAGTAGCAGATTAACGATGATCCTAAAAGCTATATAAGGTTGAGGGTGTCATTCATTAAAACCTCTCAAATGATGTTAGCTTAAAGAACTAAACAAAATGGTCGAGGGAGTAGCTTAAGTGGAGCAGGCTGAAGACCCACATGAAGATTTGAGAAACTAGTGCTTGAAAGGAGAAACCTTCTTGGAAATTATGTCAGATTGAGGTGTCAATGAGGGCATTGACATTTGAAGTGGGGGAGAATTCCATAAGTTGACCTTGTGAACTATTTGGCAGGTAAACATGTTCAATTTTGGATAAAACTTAGTGTAAAAACCAAGCATGAAGGGGAGGCCTTACGATGTGAATTTGTAAGCAAATGCATTTATGGATTATTTTTTCAAAATTTTCCTATTTTAGGGGTATTTATATCTTTTTAGCATTGATAATTTGTCTAGTACGAGTAGAAAATTACATGATTGCGATCCTTGCATTTTTATATTCGTGTCCATACAAGATGAAGCATTAAAACCCTTTCGAGCTAAGAGAAAAACTCTTATGTCAACTCTGAAAAAGTATATTTACTCTTACCATTTGGTCTTTGGTTTAGAATGCTCCTTAAGAGGAACACATCTGGTAACTAGGTGGGCACTATGACATAGGCTAAGGATCAGAGTGTAGAGCTTAAAGACTCCCCCTACACATTCAAAACTATATGATGATGCATATATTAATAAAATGCAGTTATCCCTTTCTTTATATTTTTTTTAAAAAAAGTTCTCTCTCGATATATACTAGAGGCTTCTTATATGGTACATTCTTTGAGACTTGATGTATGCTACTGCTTCGACTACATGCTCATGTTTGCTTGTAGACATATTGTGTATAGGATTTTAGTTGTATGGTTGATAAGATCCTCAATGTGCCGATTATCAATCTAATTATGGCTCAAATTTATTAGAAGACGGGCATGTTGGCCAAGAGTTGGTCACATACGCCGCATAGTTTCAGCTAAAGAGCTACCAGCCATGATAATAGGGCATGTAAGACCACATATTCTATGCCAAGAAATACAACCAAAAAATAAACGCTAACTAAAAATTTTATCAATAATCAAATTAAAAAATAAAACATGACAAAAAAAGATAAAACCCTAAAAATACAAACCATCAACAAAGAACAAAGTAGAAAAACTAAAAAAGAAAACATCGATATAAATTGGCAAGGAAGAAATGAAAACAATGTAAGAAAAATGAAGCCCCATACATCATTGAAAGATAGAAAAGATAATAAAAAACAACAAAGAAGAAAACAATAAGGGTTTAAGAATGGTATTGGGTAAGTGTTTTTAAATAGGGGAAGCAGATGAGAATAGGGAAAGAATTGTCTGGTTACATAAAAATCCATGACTTTAAACGTCAGTTATTAAGACAAAGTTGATGTCTATTCACATACATATATATTAGTTTTAATGACAAACCAATGTAGAAACATAGGATGTTAGTTTTTTATTCAACCCAACATAATAATTTTAATCATATTTACAAAAGCACCATCATCGCTTTATCCATATTCTCGAGTTAAATTTTTTATTTTTTTTTATTATATTTATATGTCAGTTATATATTATAATTGGCATCGCTTATCACTTTAGAAGTTAGTGTTCTATATAAAATTGACATCATATCATTTTTTAGATAATAATATTAATAAATTTTCACACATAATTTGTCTAGAACTAACTATTTTTTGAAAAATTTTGTCGATTAAATAATTGAATTATTTTGTCTATTTAATAGTATTTCAATAATTAAATTATTTTGCACAATAGATAATATTTAATTTTGCAAAAATTCTGATGAATTGTGTTAAAAATGTCAATTTGTTTTTTAAAAAAAACTCACGTTGTTTCTATTAATTTTTTAAAAAAATTACAAATAGGTGATCCAGATTACATTGTATAGAAAAATCAAAGAGAAAATTTGGATAAAAACATTATTGTTGAATCAAGCTTCTGGGATTGTTTGCAATAACAAAATACAATATATACATCAAAGGCAGTCTATAAATAGGTGCTTCATATTACATTTTTACATAAAAATTAGAAATAAAATTTTGGCATAAACATTATTGTTGAATCAAGCTTCTAAGATTGTTTGTAATAATATTATTGTTGAATCAAGCTTTTGGGATTGTTTAAAGGATCAATCCATATGCCCAGTTTAAAGGGAAAAAGGAAACAAAAGTTAATGATTAATATACAAACTAATCAAAAAAAGAGAATTAAAAAAGAAAAAATAAACTATAAACCTTCACAGTAAGCTTAAGCAAAATGAGCAAACTTTGTCGACTTACTACTTACTTGAGAAAAGGAGTTTAATAAGTGAGGCATAGGAATTGCATTCCACAACTTAAATAATTGCTCCATATAGGTGTTTAAGTTGTGGAATGGAATTCTTGTGCTCCACTTTTAATCTACTCTTCCAAAAAGTAAGCTACATTATACTAGATAATAAGAGGGGACGCACTGGTTTTTTATAATAAGGGGAAATGAGAAGTGACACATTGGCCTTTATAACGCCATTGGACTTTAGAATTCATTTATTTCTATTGGAACCAAAGTGTAATATCATATATCTATGTCATTTTCTAATTAAAAACTAACATCTGATCTATCTCTTTGCTTAATAAAATGTAAGTACGTTGAATTTATTTTGACTATTCATGTTGTATTAGTAAAATGGAAGAAATTAATGATCACTAGAAAATTTTACATTTTTACAGTCTTAGAAATGTAAAAAAATTTAATCAAATAAGTCATAAATTATATTATAATAAAGTTTATTGAAATATAATCAAATGAAAATTTAATTGATAAATTAATAAAACTTTTTGACATCATTTCTTAATTTTATGGTAGTAACATTAGTTGTTTAAAAAGAACTAAAGTTATAATTTTCCTCATATTTACAAAAGCATCACCATCGCTTCATACCAACATTGTAATTTTCCTCTGGAATATAAGCTAGATGAAAAATTGCATCAAGACAAGGAGATTTGGAAACAAAAGTCTAGGGATCTATGGCTTGAACATGATGATACAAATTTTAAATTCTTTTTTCATTTATCTAGTGTTATTCATAGGAAGAAAAATAATGTTACTTATATCAAGATCTCTAATTCTAAATGGTTGAAGGATATGGAGGCTATTGGAAGATATTTTATTGACAATTACAAAGATCTAGTTGGTTTTACGCATACTAATATGCTTGCTGATCTAGATAATTCAATACAAAAGGAAATTATGAATGATGAAAAGCTACAAATGACTAGTATCCCTTCACCAGAGGAAATTCTTGCTACCCTTAAGGCAATGAATCCCAAGAAGGCTCTCGGACTAGATGGCTTATTAGGGGTGTTTTAAAGGGAATGTTAGGACATTATTGGCCAAGATGTGGTTGTTGTTGATTAGTCCTTTTTTGTGCGTGGCTACTTGCTGAAGGCACTAAATTCAACATATATAGTCCTTATCCCTAAACATAGTGAATTCAAGCTAATTAGTTTATATAACCTGATTTATGAGATCATTCCTAAGATTATTGCTAATAGAATACGGTATTCACTTAAAAGAATTTTGCTCCTACACAGTCTGCCTTTGTCCTAGGTGGTCAGATACATAAGAATGGCTTGCTTGCTTAGGAACTAATTAGTATAATTAAGAAGACATGAGGACAGGGGGATTAATAGGTATCAAAGTTGACCTGCAAAAGGCTTATGATTAAGTAGAGTTGTCTTTTCTATTAAAAGTATTATAGATGTTTGATTAAGATGAAAAATTCATAAGCTAGATATCAAGTGCCTTTCAACAATCTTGTTCTCCATTTTACTGAACGATACTCCCCATAGGAAATTTATGCCAAAAAGGTCTCCATTAAGGCGACCCCTTATCACCTTACTTATTCATTTTATGTTCAAAGGTGCTTACCAAGATCTTTATTCGAACAAAGGAACATGGGTTGATTGATAGAGTCAAGATCTCTAGAATAACTTCAATATCACACCTTATGTTTTTGAACAATATAATCCAATTCCTAAGGGCTAGTATTGTAGAAGTTTCTAATCTAAAGCCTGCATTTTCAAATATAAGACATTATCTGGTCAAAAGGTAAACTTTCATAATTCTGTGGTGTTCTACTATCCTAATACATTTTGAAGAGTACACAAAGGTATATTTGATATCTTAGGGCTAAATGGGATTAATAATGATGCAAAGCACCTAGGGGTTCCTATGTGTCTTTAAGAGCTAAAATTCCAATATTCAGCTAATAAGTTCCACAAGTTGTTATAAGTGTGGAAATAGAAAACACTATCCTGGGGTAGTAAGGCTACTTTAATTTAGTTATTCAGATTCTTCCCTTTTACACTATCAATTATGTGTTCCTCAAGCTATCTGTGAAAAAATGGAAGCTTCCAATAGAAGATTTTGGCGGAATGTTCCTAATAATAAAACACATTATTATTCTTCATTGTCCTAGAAGCAGCTTTGTTATCCAAAAAGTTTTAATGGGCTTGGCTTTCGTAGCTTTCATGATATTAGTATATCTTTACTTACAAGAATGGCATAGCCCTTGAGGTGAGTAGTGGAATATTTTAGGTTGATTGCTTTAAATCTAAATATCTCTATGGTCAAAGCCTTATTCACTCTAAATCCTTTAAACAAGGATCATGGGTTTGGTAAGGCATAGTGGCAATGGTTGAACCTTGAAATTAGAGGCATGTTATGCAGTAAGGTCTGATAACCTCTATATAATCGACTTCCCATGGTTGCCTACTACCAGATCCTTTCAGCCAACTTGCATTTCATCCTTTATTATAAATATATGTGTGAACAATTTTTGGATTATTAAAACTAAATTGTGGAATGAGACAATGGTGCACAATGTGTTTATAAAGGAAAATGTTAATCGGGTGGTTAAGCTTAGGATCCCGCAAAGCTAAAAGGATGAATTATGTTGGATTTTGGAATCCTCTGGCAAAATGTCAATTAATTCATCCCTCTATGCACGAAATATATATGTATTACTTTGACTAGCAAGAAGCTATTGTTTGGTAGAAACTGTGGAGCTCTAACATTCATTATTAGCTGAAGGTTATCCTTTGGCGATTCACTTGTGGAGTTGTACAAACCAAAGCTCGCATAAAAATTTTCACTAATCTCTCTAATATTGTTAAGTAATAAACTTGATTTCGGCCCTTAGTTTTGGGCTTAATATTAATTGGGTTAAAAGATAACTAGTTATTTAATATGAAGTAATTAGCCCAAATTCTAGAATAGTATATAAAAATCTAGATATTATTAATAAATTATCATTATACTTGAAGACTATAGAGAATTTTGGAGAATTAATTGTAGTCATTAGATTAGAAATGTGTTAGCACAATCCTAACCATTAATTTAGGAGGTGCCACTAGTATAAATAAGTGTGGTTTCTAGTCATTTGGTATGAAGAGAAAAATAAAAAGTTGAATAGTAATATAAAGTGGTCCCTTTCACAAAATATTTCTAAGTTTCTTCTTTCAAAAACCTCCTCCTTCTCACAATAAAGTGGTATTAGAGCAAGGTTTATCCTTTCTAGGTGGACGGCGAGTAGCAATATGATTCCTTTCTAAGTTCCTATGCTCAACAAGAGCAACTATGACAATTGGAGCATCAAGATGAAGGCCCTCCTTCGAGCACAAAATGTGTGGGAGATGATAGAGAAAGGCTATGACGAGCCGCAAGAAGGGGCTACTCTATCCCAACCCCAATGTGATAGTTTGAAAGATTCAAGAAAGAGAGACAAGAAGGCTCTCTATCTTATCTATCAAGGGTTAGATGATGATGCTTTTGAGAAGA
>JANHAO010004654.1:0-23931 GCA_026873985.1 Saraca asoca | reverse complement strand
GGTTGAGGAAGATCAAGTGGAGTAAACTTGAATTGCGGTTTCAATTCAAGTTGAACCACTTTAAAAACCCTATGCTTCAATTTTACTTTAAGTTCTGGTTATTTCAATCTATATTAATTCACAAATTTTGCTAAAACTGAATCTTTTCTATCACAAGAATTCATTATTTGATTACAACTCAAGTAAAAAATAAACAAAGATTGTATACTACATCTCCAATGAGATAAGGGCAAGATCTGATTTGAATTCCGCTTTAAAAATTGTCTACCACTCTTGTACTACTTAATTTGGGACCTGACATGTATGATATGAAAGGGATTTATGTATGACATAGACTAGTGTGTGAAACCTTTAATAATTAAGGCCTAAATTGATTAAAAGATCTCTCACTACTTTAAATTGCATTTTAAGAACATGTTCCAATGCCACCTATCAAAATAATGATAACCAGAGATCGATTTCATGATAACTTGTTAGATTCTATCAAGGTTACACTACATTTTTCATGTTATCATTATCTAAATATGTATGATATTCTTGTTTGAAAGTTTCAACTTAGTAAACATGTATTGTTTGGATGACCCTAGTCAAGTGTAATACCCCAAATTTTTCTAAAATTAATTTTGATAATAAAATGGCTTTTTGAAAAAAAATCTGAAAAAGTGAATCTAAAATTTTTGAGAATTTCAAAACTATACTTTCGGGTGATGAAGAGTTTGAGTATAGTAGAAATAGATTCTATAAATTGTGAAAATTTTTAAATGACCAAAATTTCCATTCTATATGCACATAAAAATTAAATTTTTGTGTTTTTAGGATTTAATTTTTAGAAATTTTGAAAAGACTGAAACTAGGGCTATGGGTACCCAACGTAGGTAAAATTATAATCGTTATGAAGGTGATTGATTTACTAATTTGTAGTAAAATTTCATGACCACTGATGATTAGTGAGTAGGTCAAGCGTTTGCTAACGTTGGTGCCACATTTGCACTTCATAAGTTTCTAGAATAATAACAGCAAGCTGGCAATGAACAGTTCGAGTGAAGCCAGTGGCGGTACCGATAGTTGAAATGGCAGATGCACCAGTCGTAGGGAGGACTAGTTCCTGTAGCTGTTGTATGTGATCTTTCGGCTGGTCAACAAGAGTATTTGAACTTTTGGTGTTTCTTCCTTTTGCCATAGCAATCGAAGGGAAAGCTAACTAGTATACAGTATAGGGCCTTTGGTAAGTCTTAAATCTAGTCAACCTATAAGTTTAGTGTAACCCTAAACTGTGATTCCGATTAATATAAGAGAGTGAGATAGAGAGGGAGATGGTGTGAGGAAGAATTGAGAGAGGAAATGGCACCGAGAGTTTTTAACATGATTTGGCTAAAGTCTAGTGACCCCTATGTCTATGGTAATGTTATTTCTTTGAATAATTTTACAGAGTTATAATATGTGGTGTATAATGGGTTTCCTCTGTCTAGGTTGGGTTTTCTAAGATGGGCCCCTCCCTTTGTACAATAATCTTAACTCCTATTTATAGTTGCAAGGGTGTTATAGTTGTAATTCAAAAAAGGAAAGAATTGTCGTCTGTAAGTAGACCCTACAAGTTAGTCCCATCCTCGGGTTTAACCAAAGTAAGCTTTCTAGAAGATAGTTGAGGTGGCATGTTTCAAGCAGCGAGCTAGAGCTTATTGTGAATCAACCTGGAGCTACTACCTTTATCTAGCAATCTGAGCTCATGCCTGGTGATTTGGTGCCTTTGCTCAGCGACCTCAGTTTTGGACAAGCTAGGCTTTTTCTGGTTACACTCATTTGTTGGGCTTTTGCTAGCCCATTTTGTATGGTTCCAAAATTATCCATAACACTATTCTTTCTATTCTTACACACATTTTATTTTCACAAGTAGATGAAATCTAGGATTTTTAGTCCCATCTTTGTGCGAGGGAATCTATGTTGTCATATTCAAAAGTTAATGCAGAAGTAGTATTATTATTTTTTTTGAAGGATAGAGCATAACTGAACCTTAAGGAAATATAAAAGCACTAAATCTAGGTAGACCCTAGGGATGACTATCTTACTTGTCTGATCAAAACCTAAGCCTAACATACACTACGGTGCCTTATCTTTTGCTCCTTCTCCTATTCATAGTTTTTGCCTTCAATTTCAATCTATTGTTGCAGCCATAGTGTGAGCTTCATTTTTTGTTATTGTCAATAACATAACTTATTGACAACCAACATTATATACATTATGTCTTATTCACTTGACCCTTTAGACAGATCTTAGCCATTTGTCAATTTGGGATAATGGTTGCAAAATTCAACTCAAATGGTTGCTTCATAAGTTTCAAGCATTTTTTAATGTTGACATCCTATGTATCGCTTTCAACTAATGCAAACTTTATATGTTGAAAATGTCAAAACAATTATATTGAATTAGAAGCAAAGTTTTGGAGTAAGGTTGATAAATCTTGTCATTGGTGTGCAAAGCATAAACCAAGTAAACGCCTAACAAAACAATGAAAGAAAATTATCTGCAACTTTTTCCTTTCTAGCATGTTGGCTCCAGCAAAGCATGAGACAAGAATGATAAATCTAACTTGGAACTTAGAAATGGGCAAAACCCTTATTAAAAAATATTGGTTGCATTTAAATTTGTAATTTATATATACAAATACACATCTTGGACATATAATAACAATAATTGAGCTTAATTTAATATAAATTATAGGAAAAAATGTAAATAACCATTTCAACTTTAGGATGATTTGATTTTACTTCCTTTAATTTTGAAAACTTGAAATCAAAGATTTAAATTATGCAAAACTTTAGAATTGACACCTACCATCTATTTAACTATCCCTTTTATTAAATTTACATGATTTTTTTATGAACTTTTTAATTAAGAATCATAATATTAGTTTATTTTAACTTACTACATCATTTTTTTGCATAAAATTTTGAATTCATTCTCATGTATTTATTTAAAATTATGCTTAGCTAATTTAATTTTAAATAATTATATAATGCAAAAATTATATACAAAAAATTGATTTAGTATACCAACATAAAATAATAATGTGATTTGTGTTTAAAAAGTTCATGAAAAAACTATATAATTTGATAAAATGGCTAATTAAATGGATGATGATAAAGCTTAAAGGCCAAGAAGGGGTGAATTAGCTTTTAATAGATTTAAAATTAGTTTTAATCACTTAAAAAATATTTTGAAAGAGAAGACAATTCAACGCAATAGTCTATTTCCATAAGAGTAGACAGATTGTGAAAAAGCAAGTAAAAGTTATTTTCAAGAATTTTCCAAGTAAAAGTAGAAATAGCTCAATAAACAGTTAAAGTATAAATATGCATAGTAAATAAAAGAGATAGAGATAGAGAGACATAATCTATTTTTATAAAAGTTCAATTGTCTAAGTGAAATCCTTCTTAGGTCTACTCCTCTCTTATCAAGCTCTCATGAATCACTTAAGCTATCCATTAATTTTCAAGAGAGACAACCTCTCCTCTTTTCACACAACCCCTTTACAATATCACACTTGTTCTTCTCACAAGAACCAAGCCAAGCTTTCTATCCAAAGCTATTACCTAAGTATCAAAATCTTACTAAGAAAAAACCCCTTTCTCTTAATCTCTAACCAGCAAATACAAACCTTTATCACACGGAAACAAACTTTCTCATAAAGATTACAACTTAAATCAAATATCGCACTCTTTAGGTGTAGATATGAATGTTTAAACACAAGAAAAATAAGTAAAGCTTTAGAATGATATGAGCAATATAGCACTTCAAGTCTCTCTAGCTTGACACTTCACAATGAAGTCTTGATCTACTTTTATAGTGGTGGTTTGACTTTGAATGTTAAGAAACATCAATAGTCTTGGAGGGAAGAGTTGATGTAACTTTTCAACTTGGTTTTTGGCTCCAAATAGTAATATTTGAATTTGAACATTTTTCAGGGCAAAAGAGTAGCTAGCTACTTTCTTAGTCCAGACCTGGGTAACTAGTCTATTGGAATCTTTCTAAAATCTATCACATGGTAAAAATTCAAAGTGCCTAAGGAGTAAAGTAACATATACAAAAATGTAAACCAAAAGAGTTGTTATAGATATGTCACATCACCTTTTGCTTTTGTGCTTTTCAAGGTTTTTACTAATAAGAAAACCTTAAACACTTCAAACTTTAAACTTTGCTAAGCAAAAAAAAAAATTTTCATATCCCTCATATAGATTTGTCAGTTGCAACACAAGGCTTATCGAGAAAGTCATCATAAAAAATATTTTACCAAATAATCTATAAATAATAAAGGTATACTAGATAAATAATTGGGCTTTTGGAGTTAAATGGATTAAATTAGATTTCAGCCTAAAAACATAGATAAAATATTTTCAACTTGGGCTTATTTGGTTCCACAATTTCCCCTTTCTGATGATAACAACTCTATAAAGTTTAAGAAAAATATTTAAGATCAGTTTAGGGTTTAACAGATACTTCCACTCAGTACTAGCTTCCTTTCTCTTTTAAAGCTTCCTTGCTCTTACAATTGTTTCTGCTCATAAAACTTTGCTTGTTGTGGTCACCCCTTTATCATTAACAAAAAGATACTTGGCAACATATGTTAAGCATTTTCAGTACAACAGGTATATCAAGCTTTCTGATAGTGAATATCTAGGAAATTTTAGGATTGAGAAAACATAGATAAAACAAAAGATAAACAACTAAAGCAAAATGCAGAATGAATGATCCAAACATATCAAAGATAACATTAGCAATATAATCAAAATGTTCATGTGTAATAATGAATATCATCTCAAAACACTATAGTCCAAAGTCCTAAAAAGAGGCACAAACCAATAATATTCATAATGCACATGTAAAAAATATTGAGTGATGCTAGCTAGTAAAAAAAGGAGTCAATCTTCAAGATTCATGGTTGAAAGGGCAATATGTCCTTAAGATGACCAAGGATAATTAAAGTTATCTAGGTAAGCTTAGTCTTAAGATTGGCAATATCAGTTTCAATAGTCACCTTGAAATTAAAAAGCTTCTATTCAATGGCTGAAACCTTGGCATTAAGAGAAGCAAAAAAAGTAATCTAAGACAAAAGAACCTCTTTAGTGACTGGGGAATCCTCCTCTATTGGCACATTCTCAAGCATATCTCAATAATGATAGAAATTAGATTAGGAATATTGTTAGTCATGGGTACTTCCTCACTAGGATCAAATTCAACAAAGAGTTTAGAATCAGGGAAATTAGAGGTATTATTAACTTCCTCAAGCATACATCGTGGAAAATAGAGAACAAGATCAACATGAGCAAAATTTATTCTTAACCAACCATACTAGTAAACAACAAAAACATTAACATCACCTGGATGGCATCTATTGAATGGAATAGTGATAGAGATACCTCTCATAAGCATGGTGAATAATCAAACCACTACTTGATCAATCTTCTCATCCATCTAAAGTTGAGGGGAGATAAATCCAGCATTCAAAGCATAACACTTCTTGAATTGGACCATGATTCTATGATTCCTTATCCACATATGACTATCATTGCCCATAACACTCTCATGTTTGAGGTCAACAACAAATTCATTTGGGATTGGATTAGGTTGGGTTATGATTCTTCTTTAATAACAACATTTATTGGTATTGCTTTGACAACAACTTCGTTAGTATTTTCGAGAATAACAACGTATTGATTTAGATCAATATCTTCTTAAGAAATAATTCTAGAGGGTAAATTTTAATGCTTAACATTTTTAGCAAGATTAGGTGAAGTAAAGTCTAGATTGCTTCATCCTTCATTACTAAAGTCCTTTACATCCACATTAAAGAAAAATTTTTCTTTAGAGTTAGCCTCCCTCTCAATAGTACTCCTAAAGGTTTGTGCTTGAGTTTCATATTGATCACCTACTAGTGATAATGAAGTGTAGTCTAGAATATTTTCACCAGAGTTAGATTTGTTTACTTCTTCCTTAGTCAGATCAATCACTAGAGACTCAATGACTACTTTTTTTCTTCATAGTTTAGTGGTAGTATTAGCGTTATGTGTTAGATCTCCTTACTCTAGCGGATTGTTGTTCTTCTTCTTCTTCTCTCTTTCTCTTTTAAGCATTGTCCTTCTTTAGTTACTTCAAATAACAAGCAACTGCTTCCTCCATAGACTCTTAAACTTCCTTCATTTTCTTTTTCCTCTTTCCTTCTAGGTTTCTTCTTTTAGCTTTCTTTTTCGAGTAATCGAGGGATCATTAAAGATGATGACACCTTTTGATGGTCTACTAGTAATAAGCTCTTCTTCTTTTTCCTTGGACTCCTCCTCTAAGTCCTCATCCTCATTGTCTTTCTCTCTTTTTAATCTCTTAAAGAAATCATGCATTTTTTTCTTTCCTATTCATGCCATGAAACTTGACATGATAGGACCTAGCATCCAAAACTTTTCTTCTCAGAACCTATTCTTTTTTGGCAATGGCTTCTTTCTGGTGTGGGGATAAATATGATAGTCTATGCACAAACTGTGTTCATGATGCTCCCGTACATTAGATCCTATTCAATTTCCTTAGAAAGGAATTCATTAAAATAATGGTAGATTTTGGTGATATCCATTTTGTATGAAAAAGGAGAATCACCTCCGTGCAAAATGGAAATCATCTTCGGAACCAACAAGTGACTTAGATTCACTAAGCATTTCATCTCAATTGCCCATTATAAAAAAGTTTCAAACTTGCTAATTAAGCTTTAGGTTTCACTCTTAGGGCAAAGTACTTGGTAGATGAAATAGTATAATACCCCCCAAGTTTTGCTCAGTGAACTAGCTAGAGTATTGGAAGAACTAGCTACTTATTGGAACATCTTCTTCATTCATTCAATGAGATTGTAGCCTTAAACAATTAGTTTGCCTCTGGTTGGAGTAAAGCATAATCTATCATTTGGAACTCTGAGAATCTCATTCAACAACTGGGCATCAAAACCCTCTTTTCCTTGTTAACAAAAATACCAACTCATGCTTATTTTTTTGGGCTTGTAGATTTGCATAAGACACTCTAACAAACCCTTGCTGAACTTTTTCATTTATCTTCATGAATGGCTCATAATCCATATCTCGAACCTATTGGAAATAATATATTCTAATGAACTCAAGGGATTCTTCATTAATCTTTTTGGGAGGAATGCAAATATAATCTTTGAACTGGATTTGGTGTCTCCATTTGGCTGCAAGGTTGATAAAGTCCTCATTTATAAATTTTGGATTTTCAGCCATGTTTATGAAGTAGGTTTATGTGCAAAATGAATTTTTTGGAAAAAAAATGAGAGGACATTTGGTGGAAATGGTGTTTAGGTTTAGAGATTCATGAGAAACTTTCTATAAAAGCTTGTGTTTTTTGGATGAAGAGGAATGGGATTATATAGAGAGAAAAAGGTGAAATTTTTAGAAACAATAGAGGTTTGAGCATACGAGAAAGGGCAAACATGTTAAGGTTATGAAGTCAAGAGAAAAAGTTGAAAATAGACATGGAAGAGGAAAGATTTAACTTTTAAGATAGAAAAAGTTTGCAAAGAGAGATGCAGAGAAGATATGGGTTCAGAAAAATTTGAAAAAGAATTTCAGTGGAGAAATATATAGAGGTTGAGATTTTAAAATAAAGAAATGGTACTTTATATTTGAGTATTTTGTAAAGAGGAAAAAGGAATTTTATTAAATATAAATAAAGAGCTGAAAAAAGGAATTTAATTTGTAAGTAAGTAGATTCTTTGATTTTCAAAGAATTTTGGTTTGCGTAAAAATAAAATACCATGAATGATCTAGAGGAATAAATGAATTAATAAGTATGCAAAGAATCAAAAGCTTTAAAAAATGAATGGAATGTATTTGTATAAATGGGAAAAGGAGAAATAAATATTTGATTAAATGATTTTGAAAACAAAAGGGATGAATTTGTCTTGGGAAGGAGTGAGATTAGATAGATATGATGGATTGAGTGGATTGAGACATGCAAGATTAAAGAGATAATGGCAATTTAATAAGATAGAGGATTAATGGGCAATTAAGGTGGTTTAAATGGAGAAAGTATTAGTAGAGATAGGTAATGAATGGGGGTTTAGAAGGTGGTTAGAAGATAATTAGAGATATAAGGATTTAGGAAATCTAGACAATAAATATGGTTAGAGAACAAAAAATATTGATAAGAGCTTTATAAGTCAGACATAATGTCTTTTCGTGTGCAACTATTCATTGGTCATCTGACATTGACCATCAAAATTGACTAGCAACATTTAGAGACCAGACTGGTTTCTCTTTCAAGTTTCAAAAAGCAATGAAGCTTCCTCAATTATTCTAGTTACCAAAAAGCACTTACTCTTGAAGGATGAAAATAGGAATATAAATTATTCCATGCCCAAGATCATACATGAATTCATTAGAATACCATATTATTGAAATGAAATGTGAGAAAAAACCTTATTTGAAATCTATTGACATATTGAGTGGAAGAAAAATGATTGAATATGATCAAATACACTAAGTTATTCTCTTCTAATATCACAATTAGGTCTCTTAGATGGTACAAATAAACTTTATTAGTTAGATTCTTAGAGAGGGACCTAGCACTCCATTTATAATAAGTGTATTAGGGTTTCCATCTAATAATCTCCAATGGACCTATTAGGCCTATACAATAAAACCCACATCTTATTAGTTAAAATAATAAGTCCACTAATCAAACTAGATTTTAGGATCATCTTATGTCTCTTATTTCATATTTGACCATATTATCTTGACTCAAAATCATAATTAATGTTAGCCCATATTAGATTTAAAAGAAAATAAAATAAAATCTAACATTCTCTCACTTGGGTAATATTAATTGTAACTAAGACCTCATGCTAAGATTTTATATATATATATATATATATATATGTTTGTCATTAGCCTATAAATTGGTCAATAGACTATTCTAAAATACCATTATGTCAAACAAGATTCTCAATATCAAATCATAACATAATATATATCAATTAATGTGATACAATTCTTTATATGCTTACCAATACTAATGAATCTTATCCACATGAACTAGATGTACTAGTGTACCAAGAGACAATAGTACTAACTTTATAGTTTATAATATGTCATATTACTTGTTGATCATCGATTTCTCTTCTTTATGCATCACATGTATGCAAGAGAAAACCTTTATAATTTAAACAATTTAAACATGTATATCTTACAATTAACTTTATATCTTGGATATTTATATGTGTGACAAAACATACACATAAGCCTAATGATAAATGCTTTAGGCTTTTGCTTAAGATTGACAAAGGCCCTAAGACTTTACATAAACAAATACATATCAAACTTTATAACTGAATCATAAATGATAATTGTTTCAAAAATCCATAATAAGCAACATACATTAAAATGATATCTTAAACATGATAAAAGCAAGTAGAGAAAATAAATATATGCTAACTCTCAGTAACCAAGGATACAAAGATTTGATTAAACAAATTATTGAATAAACAAATCTAAATAAAACCATGGTCCTTTTTGTTTGATAAAACTTAAATGAATAAATAAATTAAAACAATTACAAACTATAGTCTCTATTCAATATTGCAAAGGTCTGACTTTGAAAGTGAAAATTCATGTCACCGAATATGAAATCAAGTCACAAAAAAGAATGCAAAGTAGAAATCTTTACAACTTTCATAAAGTATCATGTCAAACATTCAAAAGAAATGGTAACAGGGACAAATGTATGGATCACATAAAGAAGAAAAAATAAATATATGGGTTCTAAGATCATGTAATCTTGTTATAATACCAATTGAAAGATGAAATTAGCAATATAAATTATTCCATGTCCAAGATCATACATGGATTTATAGAATGTCATATTATTGAAATAAGTTGCAAGATAGAATCTGATTTGAAATCCGTCAACATATTAAGTGGAAGAAAAATGATTAAATATGATCAAATGCACTAAGTTCTTCTCTCCTGATCTCGTAACTAGCTTTTTTAGATGGTAAAGACAAAACTTTATTAGTTTGATCAGAAAGAAGGGTCCTAACAGTTAATTTATAATAGGTACATTAGGATTTTCATCTAATAATCCTTAATGGGCCTATTGGGCCTATACAATTCAACCTACATCTTATTAATTAGAATAATAAGTCCACTAATTAAACTAGACTTTAAGGTCATCTTATGTCTCTTATTTCATATTTGACCATATTATCTTAGCTCAAAATCACAATTAATGTTAATCTATATTAGATTAAAAATAAAATAAAATCTAATAGCTCTTTCATCTAATATTTTCTCTTACCTTCTCTAATGGTGTTTTCTCCTTTGTGGACCATCTAGCTTTCATTCCCCAAGAGCAAGGAGAATGCTTGTTCATGATAACTCCACAATGTATGCATTAATGGTGTATGAATAAAATGTAATACACACATGGATACAAGAATAATATTTAACTAATAAATCAATCACAATTAATCATAACTAAATCATTCTTTATAAAAAAAAAAAGAACCTTTCTTCAAAGAGGGATTTTGTAAAGATATCGATTAACTAACCATCAGTGCTAATAAAGTTAAGATCAATATCCTTTCTTTGAACAAAATATCTAATAAAATGATGTTTCATCTTAGTAAATTTAGTTTTAAAATGTTGAATAGGATTCTTAGTCAAATTTATAGCACTAGCATTATCACAAAAAATAGGAATAAGATTGAATTTCAACATGTAATCCTCGATTTGTCTCTTCATTTATAAGATTTGAGTGCAACAAATTCTGACTGCCATATATTCCACTTCCTCTATTAAAAGAGCAACTGAAGCTTGTTTTTTGCCATGCTAAGAAGTCTAAGCATTGGCAAAGGAAGTGGCATATTCTACTTGTGCTTTTTATATTTAACTTACAACCTGCAAAGTCAACATCTAAATATCCTATTAGGTTAAAAGAGCTTTTTTGGGATACCATAAGCCATAGTCCTTTATCCCAAGTAGATATTTAAAAATTCATTTACATAAGTGGGATTGTTTTGTATTTGATTGATATATAGTACATAAGCACACACTAAACATGATATTTGATCTACTCAAGGTTAGATAAAGAAGTGAGCCAATCATACCTCTATACCACTTTTCATCTACCAACTTACCATTCTCATCTTTGTCAAGTTAAATGGTGGATGGATTCATTGGTGTTCCAAATGGTTTAGCATTTTCCATTCCAAACTTCTTTAGGAGCTCTTTGGTATACTTTGGTTGATTGATGAAAATTCTTTCTTTTGATTATTTGACTTAAAGCCCAAGAAAGAATGTTAGTTCACCCATCATGCTCATTTCAAATTCTCTTTTAAAGAAATTTGAAAATTTTTGGCATAAAAGTTCATTAGTAGAACCAAAGATAATATCATCAACATAGACTCGCACAATTAATATATCATTATCTATGATTTTTTTTAAGAGAGTTATGTTAACTTTTCCTCTTGAGAAAGCATTTCTACTAGAAACTTTCTTAACCTTTCATACCAAACTCTAATAGCCTGATTTAAATCATATAAGGCTTTGGTAAGTTCAAAACATAATTTGGCTTTTCTAGATTTTCAAAAACAAGATGTTATTTTATATAAACTTCCTCATTAAGAAAGCTAATTAGGAAAGCACTATTCACATCCATTTGATATCTATTAAAATTCTTAAAGCATGCAAAAGATAGTACCATTCTAATAGAGTCAAGTCTAGTAATGGGTGCATAAGTTTCATCATAATCTATACCTTCTTGTTGATTATATCTTTAAGCTACTAACCTTGTCTTGTTTCTTACCACTTTGTCAAATTTATCCAATTTTTTTAAGACCCATTTGGTTCAAATGATTAGATGATTGGTTAGTTCTCACACTAGCTTCAAAACTTCATTCTTTTTGAATTGATTGAACACCTCTTGCATAGCTTTGACCCAACGTTAATCTCTAAGAGCATCTTGAACATTTTAAGGTTCAATGTGGGAAAAAAGTGCCAAGTTGTTCTTATTCTTGAAAGATGATCTTGTTCTTATTCCTTAAGAAGGATCATAAATGATATATTCATTTGGATAGCAGAGATAATATCTCTATTCTCTAGGAAGATTTATAATCTTTCATGATAGGGTTTGATCATTTTAACAATCATTAGAAAAAGGTTGCTCACCTTCTTCTTCATAATTGAGGGAGCAGTTAGCTTGTCTTTTAGTGTTTTATTCTTCTGCAATAGCTTGTTTGTTTAGAACAGGCTTCTCTCTTGTGATAACATGCTTATCTACAAGAGCTTGTTTTTTCAACCTGTTTCCTTCATCATTATCTTGCTTTCTCAAGTGAGATTCATCAAATACAATATACATTGACTCTTTAATTACAATGGTTCTTTTACTGTATGCTCTATAAGCTTTACTTATTGTAGAGTATCTAAAGAATATGCCTTCATCACTTATTGAGTCAAATTTTGCAAGATTTCTTTTTTCATTGTTTAAGATAAAACATTTACATCCAAAAGCTTGAAAGTAACCAATGTTTGGTTTTCTATCCATCCAAAGCTCATATGGAGTCTTTTTCAAAATAGGTCTTATGAAGGATCTATTTGAAATATAACATGAAGTATTTATGGCTTTCACCCAAAAATATTTTGAAAGATTATTTTCATTAAGCATGGTTTTAGCTATATTTTGAAATGTCCTATTTTTCCTTTGTACAACTTCATTTTGTTGAGAAGTCCAAAAACAAGAAAAGTTATGATCAATCCTATTTTCTTCAAAAAAATGTTTCAAATGCACCACAATAGACACTTTTAATAGTTACAATTGAGAGACCTTTTTCATTTTGAATTCTCTTGCAAAATTTCTCAAATATGTTAAAGGTATCATCACCCTTGTGTGCAAGAAAGAAAACCCATGTACATCTAAAGAAATCATCAATAATGACAAAACCATATCTTTTTCCACTAAAGCTTAATGTTTTGGTTGGACCAAATAAATCCATATGCAAGAGTTTTAATGGTCTTGAAGTATATACATCATTTATAGGTTGAAAAGATGATTTTACTTACTTACCTAGTTAACATGCATCACATATATGATCTTTTCCAAAATTAATTTTGGAAAGACCTATAACAAGATCCTTCTTTGAAAGGTTGGATATGAGATGCATATTGACATGACCAAGCCTTCTATGTCATAGTTAACTTTCATCATTCATGGAAGCAAGACATCTAATAGAAGTTGATGAAATAGCTTTTAGATTGGTGACATAGTAATTGTTTATTCTCTTTCGTAAGCATAATATTTCATTTGACTTCTTACTTTAGACTATGCAATGTGATGTTTCAAAAATGAATTAAAAAATTTTATTACATAGTTAACTAATGCTAAGAAAATTATACTTAAATTCATTTATCAAACTCACATCATCAATGATTGTAGAGCTCTTGCAACTTTACCTATACTAGTGATCTTGCATTGAGTGTTGTTACCAAGGGTAGTGTATCCTCTATTTATTAGCTTGACAAAGAAAAACTTCCTTGAATCATGCATCGTGTGTATCCTCATTTTGATATTTGGTCATGAAGCAAAAGTAGTGATCTATTTATCATTTACGTCATCTTGTTCCTTTTCAAATAATGCATACTTGTTATCCCAAGTGACCACCATTTTTTTCTTCTTGGTTGGCCTTCTTTGAAATATTCTATTTAAGTTTAGGTTTGTAACTGGGTTTCTTACATTCAAGACAAGTCAGTAGTTGATTGCTTGTTTCTCCTTTGTATTGCTCTCTTCTTTGTGAAGGCCTTAACTTCACTCCACCTTTTTTTCTATACATATTGAAGAATCTTTTTTTCCATATGAGAGTCATCTCATCATTTTAACTTTTTGTATCATCATTAAGATCTTCTTCTTCCTCATCTATTTGTTTAAGAAATGATTTGAAGGCAATGCCTTTCTTTTTCCTTTCATCATCTTTCATATAGGTCTTCTCATATGTAATGAGCTTATCTCTTAACTCATCATATGTAAAAGTAAAAAGGTTATAGCCTTTTATTATGGCATTAACTTTTGATTGCCAAGACTTAGGGGGTCTTCTCAATACTTAGGGTGTCTTTTCAACATTTTCATAATAATCTCTCCATTAGAGATAAGCCTTCCAAGATTATAAAGTTCATTCACAATCCCGAAGAGCCTTTCAAACATAGGTTCAATCTTTTCATCATCTTCCATTTTGAAGGTTTCATATTTGTGAACTAGCAAGCTCACTCTAGTACTTTTAACTTGGCTAGTTCTTTTATAGGTAACTTCTAATTTGTCCCACATAACTTTAGTTGTGGTACATTTAGAGATCTTTTTTAATTCACTTGAAGTCACCACACACATGATTGCATTCATGGCTTTTTGTAGAATTTGCTTTCTTTTTGTAATCATCCTCTATCCACCTTCGGACTTGATAACTAGTCTCATGCCTTCATGTCTCATTGGAGGTTCATAGCCATCTTTGATGACTTTCCACATGTTGAGATCTACAAATTTGGTGAAGATCATCATCCTAAATTTCTAGTAGTCATAGTTTAATCCACCAAAGAGTGAAGGTCTAAATATTGAATGCCCTTCCAGTCCATAACTGTGGCTAAGAAGCTTCATTCTTTACAAGACCTTTACTTAAAAAATGGTTAAGCTTAAATAAAATGAGATGGAGTTCTAATACGTATTAATAGAGCTTAAAGGCCAAAAAGAGTGAATTGGCTTTTAATGAATTCAAAATTAATTTCAATCACTTAAAAAAATATTTTGAAAGAGCAAGTAGAAGCTAATTTCAAAATTCTTCAAAATAAAAGTAGATATAGCTCAAAAAATAGTTAAAGTATAAATCTGCATAGTAAGTAAAAGATATATGGATAAAGATACATAATCGATTTTTATAGAAATTCAATTATCCAAGAGAAATTCTTCTTGAGTCTATTCTTCTCTTCTTAAGCTCTCACGGATCACTTGAGATATCCATTAATTTTCAAGAGATATAACCATTCTCCTTTCCATGTAACCCTTTTATAATATCACACATGTTCTTCTCACAAAAACCAAGCCAAGCTTTCTCACCAAAGCTATTATCTAGCTATCAAAATCTTACCAAGCATGAATCACCTATTTATCTCAATCTCTAACTAGTAAATACAATCCTTATCACAGGGGAACAAACTCTCTCACAAAGATTACAACTCAAAACAAAAATATCACACTCTTCAAGTGTAGATATGAACATTTAGACACAAGAAAAATAATGAAAGGAAGCTTTAGAATGAATAGCACTCCAAATCTCTCTAGCTTGGCACTTCACAATAAAATCTTGATCTCTTTTTATAGTGGTGGTCTAGTTTTGAATGTTGGGGCATACCAATGGTCTTGGAGGAAAGAGTTGATGTGAGTTTTCAACTTTATTTTAGATCCACATAGCCATATTTGAGTTTGAACATTTTCCAATGTAAAAGAGTTATCGGTTGCTCTCTTAGTTCAGACCTGGGTAGTTAGCCCATTGGAACTTTTCTAAAATTGTCACATGCCAAAAAGTCAAAGTTCTTAGAGAGTAGAGTAGCATATAAAAAAGATGAAACAAAATTTGTTATAGACATATCACATCACCTTTTGCTTTTTGTGCTTGTTAAGGTTTAGTTTACCAACAAGAAAACCTTAAACTTTGTTGAGCAAACAAAATTTCTAACATTCTTCATATAGATTTGTCTATTACAACACAAGGTTTACTGAGTATCATGAGCCAATAGCTCTCTAGCTGAAACTATGTGGAACATGTCACCAAATCTTGGCCAACATGACAACCTTTTAATAAATTTGAGCCATAATTTGATAGTTAAACGGGGTATTGTGGATTTTGTCACCCATGCGACCAAAATCCTATACATGTCCATAAGCAAACATGAGTGTGTAGTCAAAGCATTAGTGCATACCAAGTCTCAAAGAACATGTCATGTAAGAAGCCTCTAGTGTACATTAAGAAAAGACTTTTTTAAAAAAAATAAAGAGAGGAACAACTCCATTTTATTAATATATGCCTCATTATATAGTTTTGAGTGTGTGGGGGAGTCTTTAAGCCACCACACTCTGATCTATAGCTCCTACCACAATGCCTACCTAAATTATCAAATACGCCTTCTAAAAAGCATTCTAAGCTAAAGTCCTAACGACACAAGTAAACATACTTTTTCTAAGTTGACATAAGGGTTTATCTTCTAACTCAAAAGAGTTCTAATGCATCATTTCATATAGACGCAAAGATAAAAATGCAAGGATCACAACCATGTGCCTTTCTACTCATACTGCATAAATAACATATGCTAAAATGATACAAATGCCCCCAAAATGGGAAAAATTAGGCAAAATAATCTACAAACGCATTTGCTCCCAAATTTTCATCATAAAACCTCCTCTTCATGCTTGATTTTCTTAACAAGTTTCATCCAAAACTGAGCATATTTGCTCACAAAACTAGTTCACATGGCTAGCTTTTGACATTCTCCCCCATTTCAAATACAAATGCCCTCATTGATGCCTCAATATAACAAGGCTTCCATAAAGGTTACTCCTATCAAGGGATGACTTCTCAAATCTTCATATGAGTCTTCAGCTTACTCCATTAGAGCTATTCGCTCGATTGCTTCATGCTTATCTCTTTGAGCTAACATTATTCAAAAGGCTTTGATAAATGATACCCTCAACCTGACATAGCTTTCAGGATAGTCTTAAGTCTACTACTCTTCAGCTTCTTCCTTAACTTCCTCTTGGCTTTGTCTCCTTAAACTCCCACCATCGAACATTTGCTTCCCCCTTAACCTTTGGTTAGTTGCCTCTGCAGCTTTGGTGTCTTAGGTTTTGCTGCCTCCATAGAGTTTGTGATATACCCTTGTAAATTCTACTTCATTGACATGACATAAACTTACATGTCACTGTCTTTACAACTCTCTAATTTTGTCACCTTTGCAATCTCATCTGTCTTATTGCTATTGCAACATTCAGGTTATTGCCTCTACAACTTATGTTTGCCTCACTACCTTTGCAGCTTGCAACACACTATCATTACATAGCTCTCAATTCATTACCTTTGTAGCTTAAGTGTGTGCTACCTCAACTTATATGCTTGCTTGGGATTTTGGATGTCTACTGACAAATAGCCCTACATCCAATATCCCATTCCACCAATGTGAGAAACATAAGTTTTATATCTTGTTCACACACAAGTCAATTCCTAGTCAACAACACATGGTTTAATGGCAAGTCCCATTCCTTGCTCACAAATCTACTTATGTTGGGTTCGATCAATCCACTATACTTCACTACACCACTTTCACACTCGACCGGGTCCTTTTGACCCTCTTTAAATTGACACTTTTGTGTTATCTTAACCATTATAGTCTTTTCAGAATTGATACTATCTAACATCTTGGCCCTCATGACCCCTCCTAGGTTTGCATACTCAAATGCTAGCATTTTGTAGTTAATACAATCTTTTATAATGGCCTTCATAGCCACTACTGTAAACATTAATGCCTTCTCTTGACACTTCTCAAGTGACATCCATCAATGTATAGATCCTTATAGCCTAGTTTAAGTGAATCCTCTTGATGGCTCATTCTTCAAGCACATTCTCTTGATGGCTCCCCCACATCAATAGCTTGATAGGGGTTGAGCATAAAGCATCCTCCACTCTAGCTTGAGCTTTACTTTGCCTATGCACAAGTAATTGTGAATCTTATGATCATTGCTACAAAAGTTTGTCTTATAACTATGTAGTGCTAGTCTACTACACCTCAAGTCATTGCCACTACTCCATCAAATGACTATATACTCTAGCTGACTACATCTAGTATTATTGTCGCTTGTCATGTGACTATGATATGCTACTTCTTCTAACATCTCATCCTAAATCTTATGGATGAGCATCGTGGCTCCATTACACCAACACAATGGTGCATAATTGATCCCTTTAGAATCATTTCTTTCCCCTTCAGGTTTGCTCCTTTGAGTAAAATTCATGTCCTCTAATATGATTTTAGACCCCCTCTACTAAAGCAGTCTGCTCAACAAGTCAAAAAGATATGTCATCCTATATAATGAGTCAATTGTCTGTTGTGGCCATGCATTCTAGCATAATCGTGGTGTCGCCCTCTAGGGTTCTCAATAAGACCAGGGCTTCTCTTGGAGCTTCTTTTTGCTAGATAAACTGTCAATTCATTCACTCTCTCGAGTGGTTTTGCATTCCTTCAAATGCTACTATGAATAAGCATATAATTAATGTCTCAAGCTACACAACAAGTCCACCAACTCCTACACACAATTACACTCGATACACCATTAGTGTTCCCTCAAATGCAATATCTCACACATTAGCCCTTGAGTTGCTCCAACCTCTTGTAACCCTTTTGGTCAATTCCTTAGCAGCATCTCTTCACTATTTTAGCTAGTGTCTGCTTCACTCACAAGCCTCATATGCTTTCGACAAGCAGAATCCACCCCAATCATAGCCCACCTAATCTGCTCTTTAGCACAATTAGGCTCTGATACCAATTGTCATATCTCCAATTCTTGGCCAACATGTTATCCTTCCTATAAATTCAAGCTACACTTGGACAAATAAATGGGGCATTGTCAATTTTGTTGCCTATACAAATCAAAATCCTATACGTAATATGTTCACAAGCAAACATAAGCGTGCAATCAAAGTATTAATATGTACCAAATTTCAAAGAATGTGCCATACAAAAATTCTCTGGTATACATCGAGAATGGACTTTTTTAAAAAAAATTAGGAAAGGGATAACTTAATTTTATTAATATATGTCTCATTATATAATTTTAAATTTGTAGGAAGAGTCTTTAAGCCACTATACTCCGATCCCTAACCCATGCCACAATGCCGACCTGGGTCACCAAACACACCCCTTAAAGAATATTCTAAGCCAAAGTCCTAAAAGCATAAGGAAACATTCTTTTTCCAAATTGACATAAGGGCCTTTCTCCTTACTTGGAAGGATTCTAATATGTCATCTTACATGGACACGAAGATAAAAATGTAATGATTGTAATCATGTGCTTTTCTACTTATGCTAAACAAACGATCTATGATAAAATGACACAAATATTCCTAAAATAAGAAAAATTAGAAAAATAATCCACAAGTGCATATGCTCTCAAATTCACATCACAAGACCTCTTCTTCATGCTTGATTTTCTCACCAAATTTCATTCAAAATCGAGCATATTTGCCTATCAATCTGATTCACAATGACAACTTGTGACACTGAGGAAGTCATCATAAAAAATATTTTACCAAATAATCAATTAAATAAAAAAGGTGGACTCGAACAAATACTTGGATTTTTTCAGTTAAATGGATTAATTCACATTTGGGCCCAAAAGCATGGATAAAACATTTTCAATATGAACTTATTTGATTTTATAAAGGATGAATGTTAATTTCAAGGTTTTATATATTTTAAGACTTTGATTTCAAGTTTTTAAAATTGGAGAAAATAAAATCGAACCATTGCAAAATTGAAGGGAGATTCTTTGTACATTTTTCTTAAATTATATGTGTACTACTGAATGATAAATTGTAACAGAAATTATGTCAATGTAATATTACTCAAGCCCTACAAGCAACTTTCTCTGGTCTAAAAAATCCAAATTGAATTGTCTATTGTTTTCTGATGATCCTAAAGATATTTGAATTTAAATTAACAGCCGCCGCACCTATTCCCCCAAATTTTCAACTCAGGATGTTTAGTTGATCTAAATAAGAGAGTGCTATTTATGCCCCAATCATTTTTATAGTGTGGCAATGCGGGATGGTAACCATTAGGATTTTTCGGATCCTATGTATGCGTCCTCCTTCTCTTTCGACTTTATGCTTATATCATAATATGTGAACTCATAGATCCTATCCATCTTTATTTTTCAATACGGATATGGGATTTGTTACATTGATTCATTACTCATAAAATTATGGGCTTACCGACCATTGTTTTTAATTCTTTTTCATGTTAAATTATTGATTAAAATTAAGATTTTTATCATTATTATCTGCATCAATTTATAATTTTGTCCTTATACTTCTTTTTTTTTAATTAAGTCTTTAGAGTTTAATCTTGTTGTAATTAATTCTTTATTATAATTAATTTAGAAATTTTCATCTACAATTATCTAATATGATAAATGTTTAACAGTCTGTGTAACTAAATCGTAGTACAGAAAGTAGAACATAATCACAAAAATTACTAAAAGAATCAAAAATTATAATTTCAATCATACATATTTTCGAATTTAGTGGATTAGATTTTATTATATCTATCTAAATATTTCTTTCAAACTATAATAAATTATCATTTCAACAAATAGCTCTTCATTTGTATGTCACATTATAATTGTATAAATTCATAAATATCAATCATATTAGATAGTTACAAATGAAAATTTTCAATTTATTAAGCATAGGAGCTAATTACAAAAAAAAAAATTAAGGCTTAATTATTTGGAACAAAAAATATAACAACAAAATTATAAATTGAAACAAATGATATAAATTAAAAGTTTAATTTAACCTAAATTATTCTATTAGCAAATCAAACCTAGGACATGAACATAAAAAATTCACCAATTAGTGAACATAAGTTGGGATAAAAGAGAGATTTGTTAATGGGATTTTGTTGGTACTAAAATGATTGAGTTCCACTACACCCACATTCTTATTTTCACTGTTTATTTACATTTCTTCACAAAAGGGTGAGATTTAAGGGTGGAAATGGGTCAAACGGCCTATCAAAATTCTACGGCCATGCTTACTTGTGACATATTCTAACCCAATCTATTTATTTAAATAAATCAGGTTAAAAAGAATAAATAAGCCTATTTAGAGAAATGGGTCAAACCTATCTTTGTTAGGGAAAATTTTCTAATCCTATTATAATACTAAAATCTTAATATCACCAACTCTTGTATTTTGAGAAATCAGATACTTTAATATCTTAGTTGAGTGAATGATAAAACTAAAAAGGTGATTTTTTAACTTGTCAAACTATGATAGGACTAAAAATATTTCCTTTCTTTAGGTTTGGCTTATAGACTTATAATGCTAAACTATTTAATAATTAATATATTTATATACAATATAATATAAATAATATTTAGAAAAAATGCATTTTATCCACATATGATATGACTCTAGTTTTAATTTACCCAGTCATGATTTAAAATGTTACACAGAGCCAACCTATGGTTTGTATCATTAACACTTTACCCACTTGTACTAATTTTTCATGTAAATCTAACGGATTTTATTACATGCCAATCATATGCTTCTTAATTTGACCTTAATTTCATCTCATCATTCTCAATATACTCTTCTACCTAAATATAAAACCCTAAAGAAAAATTTATCTTTAATTTCTATAAAATTTCTTCAATTTTGAATTTAGGCAAAATAGAAAATTGGGAACGATATGATATAATTAGGTCAAATTAGAGTCAAATAAGGAGCACATGATTAACATATGATAAAATCTGTTAGATTTAAATAAAAAATTAACATATGTGGATGTTATATGTGAAATTTGGTTTGCCCTAGTTGGACTTGCAAGCAGCCCAAGAGTGGCAAGGGACCAGCTTGAAAAATGCTTAGATGTTATGCCTTCAGTTCACGTCACGTAACGACCTCCTCAGCTCGAGTTCGAGCATGACATAACGAGCTCGACCTCTCTGTCCTGAGGACGGGCACATCTCCAGATTGAACGATCTGGTTAATGAAGTATGACCAGTGACCTGAGAGCTTGCTAGATCGAAGACCCATTCACACTTTGCCCAGCAGACATGCCGGGCCCACCTACCGAAGACAATCTGTAATAGTCGAATAACAGAATTCTGTCTATTCATTCTGTCTTATATAATGAATATTGATGTAATAGATTTACGACATATGAAGTTACTATTGTAACCTCCTCTCATCTATAAATGTGAGGAAGAAGCCTTCTGCAAGAGAGAGAATGTTTTTATATAGGTAGAAACTGTACCAAAGTAGAGGAAGGAGAATCTGAGTGTTGAAACTCTCTAGAAATACTTTTACTACAATACATTACCATGGACGTAGGGTCCGGTTACATCCAGATTTGGCCGAATCACATTAAAAATCTTGCGTCTTCTTGCTGCTATTCCTTCTTCCTTGTGTGTTTTATTAATTTGTTATGTCTGAACCAGTTACGGTTAGAGATCCCGAAAGAATCCCCTCATTGGCCGGAGTTTGGCTCAGTACCAAAATCTGACGTCAACATTTTTGGCATCGTCTGTGGGGATCTCATCTATTTTGGTTTGTCTCCTGTTGCGATGGCTAAAAGAAAAGCTATTAGAGCTTTAAATGCATAACCTCATCCTCCAGAAGGTCATGTCTCGATGATGGACTCTTCCACTGCTCCTATCATCACAGTAACCACTAGCATCCCTCTAGCCAGCTCTATGCAACCAGTTCTCGCTGCCAGTGGCAATGACGGAGTACAAGCCTGGCTCCAACGTCAGGAAAAGCTTGAACACATGATGGGAGAGCTAGCTAAAACAGTCACAATGTTAGTGCAAGCATAAACCCAGAATGTTCAAGGACGGGCTGAAATCACCACACTTGAAATTGAACATCCTGGTGAAACTGACCAGGAACATACTTCAAACCACCATCCATATGGCCTAAAAAGTGAACCAAGCCACTAAGTCTCTAGCTAACGACTAGAGGGCTTGGACGTTTTGGTAGAAGATCTCCTTCAAAGAGTCAAGCATTTGGAGGAGCACCTCCAAGCTCGGAATAACCAAGGTCACTTTAGGGAGTGAACTCCTTTCTCTAGGGAAATCGAGGAGGAACCCCTCCCACACAAACTCAAGGTCCCATCCGTTTCACTATTTGATAGAGATAGTGACCCGCACAACCATTTGGACCTGTTCAGCATGCAGATGAACCTCTAAACCTATAACTCCTTAGTCAGCTATTGCATTTTCTCCATTACTTTGGGTGATGTCTTTCAAATGTGATTCAAGAGCCTTCCAGCTCATAACATTAGCAGTTGGGAAGAGTGTCAGGAAAAGTTTATTGACCAGTACAGAGCTCTAAGAAAGCATCTCGCACCCTAATGTCATCTCACTACGGTCTTTCAGAGTAAGCATGAAATGTTGAAAGACTATATTGCTCACTTCAAGCACGAGGTCAATAATGTGGAAAAGCCCTCAGATAAGGCCATCCTAACTACCGTCTCATGGGACTCCACAGAGACGGGAAGCTATTCAAAAGTTTATACAAGTCCCCAGTTAGCAACCTAGGTAAATTTTACGAGTGGGCCACAAAGCAGATCAGATGGGAAGAGACTTTTGGTTCGCATAACCCAAGGCAGGCAACTTGGCCCAAAGTAAAAAGAAAGGTCACCATGGAAACTGAAATGATAGCCTTAATCATCAGCTCGCCAAGAAGAGCAAGGACAAATGACCCCTATTTTTAAGTTGTCACGGTACCTATAGCATCTTGTCAGATGCCTAGGACAAGATCTTTGCAATGGAAAGGGACAAAGAGGATTTCGAAAAGCCTCCACCCTTGAAGACTCCCAGTAAGTCTAGACTCAATCGAAGGAAATTTTGCACATACCACAATGAGTTCGGGCATGTTACCTCAAAGTGCTGGGCACTGAGAGACGCTATCAGAGATCTCATCAAAAGAGGTTGCCTGCAAGACTATATTGTGCAACCTTCTAGGTAGCGGCTTGAGCTATCTTGACAGGACCCCGAGCAAGAGCAGTCTCCTACTATCAGGACTATCTTTTAAACTTCTATAATTTTTGTAAATTATGTAAACATTTT
>JANHAO010004653.1:0-23823 GCA_026873985.1 Saraca asoca | reverse complement strand
TTTTTTTGATAAAGTTCTAAATGTTGACAAGTGCTTACTGCAAACTGATCCAGCCAATAAGGTATAAAGTTTTGTTCTTTTTCTTGGGCTCAAAAGTGTGGATAGTTAGTATGCACTTTTATGTGTTTAATTTGGATTTTGGAATTTGTGTGTTAAGGCTTACTGTAATTTTCTTTATTGACAGTGTCTGCATGTAATTTTAGTATGCATGAGGCTTGTGACCAATGACCATAAGGCATAAGATACAGGATGATTTTTCATTTAGTTTGGTACTGTATATTATCGATTAGTGGAAGTGCATCATCTTGCTGTGTTGACTTGAAAATCGATAATTCGATAGGTTCTTGCAGCTATCCAAGATTGTTGGAGAAACCCAGAACTTGGCCTTTGTCCTTATGACGTTCACTCACACTCTGGATTTCTTAAGCATTTGATGCTAAGAACTGGAAGGTATGTCTTTTATATTCTGTCATAGATGATTTCATTGTTTCATGTACATATGGATACTTTAGTTCTTGTATTCATACTCATGGATGATGCTCAAATCATGTACCCCCACAACACAAACATATCGGTAGCCTAGAGACCTATTTTTAAATCTAGTTCAGCAAGAGAAAAGGAAATCTGTTCTCATTAGTGGAGGAACGATAAGTGGTACCGTATAGTAATGAATTTGAAGTTGTATATGGCTATATGCAACTGATAGCTAGGCTCACCTAATTTATTGTTTATAAAATGATTGGGTAGTGCTGAATATCAAAAATCAACGGGGAAAAATTCTTATAGAAAAGTGAGGAACTTAAATTTTTAACTATGTTTCTTTATTTTTTTGTTAAATTGAATAAATTGTACATATATGACTACATACTATCGCAGAGGATGACTTCATTGCCATGGTCACATATTTTCAGATAGAAGGGTTGTTAATCATATAAGTTAAATGAATGGAAGTGTTACAGCCAAAGACAACACTCTCTGAGTGGGGAAATATCTGTACTTTTTATTTTCATTCCTGCCATTCACTCATGCCATCCAGATGTTCTTTGATCTTTGAAGGAAATTTTCTTATTCTTCTTCCTTTCAATACTAACAATAACATATATGATTTTTGTTCTAGACATGTCAGTACTGGTCTACCTGAAGTTTTGGTCAACTTTGTGACATCTTCCCACAAACCAGAGCTGCTCAAGCCCCTAGTTGATAAAGTTTCTGTGTTTCCTGAAGTGGTTGGTACTTAAGATCTTAATTACATTTTTCTCACAGATATATCTTGCTCCTGCTGTACTTGTTCCTTATCTTTCCATCTGCTTACTTAAACTTGCTTTCGACTTTAAGGGGAATCAATGGAGGCATGGAAGGAGTGTCTAAGGATCTAACAAATTCATTAGCATTTTAGTTTTATTGACGAGTCTTTGATAAGCTGAAAACATTTTTAAATATGAATACTTTTTATTGTTTATAAAGTTATTGAATATTGTCCCCCCAAAAAAAAAAATGCTCTCTTATGGTTTCTTCATTAGTTTGTGAATGCAGTTTTGAGGCAACAATTGTATGGAACTTTGTGGGAAATTATCACTAAAACTGAGTTCATTGACTTGTTCCAACTATCAATGTGTATATTGTTTCTTACACGATTCAAGCATCTCCTTCTAATGAATAACAGGTTAGCGTCATGAACAATGTGAATACTTCTGTTGGCAACACATCTGTTGGGGAGGAAGAACACACTTTGTATGGGAAGTCTAGCATTACAGAAACCTTAAGAGGCCTTACATTCCAAATATCAGCAAACTCTTTCTTCCAAACAAACACTCATCAGGTATGCAATATGCCAAAAGAATCTGAATTGCTTCTGACGGTTAAGATACAATTTGAAACTGTTTACCTATAATGTCATTGTTAATTTTATCATGGATATTATCATTGATGATAAGCATACTTGCTTTCTGTTAGGCAGAGGTTTTATATAAACTTATAGAAGAGTGTGCTGGAATCAGAGGAGATGGGTCAGAAAATGTCCTTGACCTGTTTTGCGGGACAGGCACCATAGGTCTGACACTTGCAAGAAGGTAATCTCGTTAGCCTTATCAGATTTTTGTGGTTTAGGCCAAATAGTTACTGATATATTCTTGCAATGGTTTTCAAATTATCAGTGTCAGACATGTTTATGGCTATGAAGTTGTTCCTCAAGCCATTGCAGATGCCCGTCTAAATGCCAAGATAAATGGCATTGAAAATGCAACATTTGTTCAAGGGGATCTCAATAAAATCGATGAAAATTTTGGGAACAATTTTCCCAAGCCTGACATTGTCATTTCAGGTTTTGTTCCTCTTAATTTCCTTATTATTATTTTTTGTTAAACTTCATTCTTTAAATAATCCTTGGTTATTGATGTCATTCCAAGCTGTTTTATGTTTTTTGTCTTGACTTACGCATGATATGGATACTTACTAATACTTTTGATGCAGATCCAAACCGTCCAGGCATGCACATGAAGTTGATCAAATTCCTGATAAACCTTAAGGTGCCTCGCATAGTGTATGTGTCATGCAATCCTGCCACATGTGCACGTGACCTTGATTATCTCTGTCATGGCGTGGTATGTCATATTATATACTAGCTCATTAGCTCTTGTTCTATGGGATGCAATTATCTGATGTGTAAATTTTGTGCAGACTGAGCAGAATATAAAAGGATGTTACAAGCTAAAAAGTTTGCAGCCAGTAGACATGTTTCCACACACGCCTCATATTGAATGTGTTTCCCTGCTGGAGCTTTCATGATCTTTAATCAACTGAACTCTTCATTTCTAGGTCAGATATGATCCATCTTTTTCTGCTATTTCCTCCCCAGTTTGGTTGTCTGACGAAATTGAGAGTCACCATATTTTTATATGAAACATCTAAAGAACTTGTTCGTTTAGATTAGGTTTAGTAAAAGATCAAGCAATTATCATGATATGTAAGCATGTCTGCAAACTGCAATTATGATTTTTGTCATGAAAACAAATGCAGAGTTAAAAGACTGGATTGAGATTATGATTTACCGTTTGATCTCGTGTTCTTTAAAGTTCTAAGTTTTTGAATTGTCTTTCAGGGAACACCAAGCTCGATATGAGATTCACAATTGCGTCTTGAAGGTGATATATGGGGACAGCATAACTTTGTCCTGGAAGGTGTGACTTATGGCATGTTTAGCTTCACCTAGCTAGACCTTCTACTATAAAATCAGTATGCCCAGATTGTTACAAATGCTTGGTTGACTTCATTGTTTCAAGATAACTTGGAAATGCTTCTTGCAAGATTATGTTACATGCAAATGGACAGAAACAAGGGGTTGGCTCATGCCTTGCAAATTTTTATTAAATAACTATCCTACCTTTCAAATCATGCATACTCAAAGAAGGTTGAGGAGCCAGTCCATAACATAACCTTAGGGCCTTCGATAGATGGATTTGCAGAATTCAGTTTGTATATAAGTAGATCACATGCATTTCAAATTCTTTCAAATCCTTGCAAGGCTTGCACGGTGGATTGTCTTGCTGGAGAACAAGAAGAGAGATGCTTGAATCTGGAGAGTAATTCCAGCTAGTGCTATGTGGAGTTCTTGGCTATGGAGGACTGATCAGATTACCTGTTGTGAAGATGAATCGATTCCAGAGTTTGAGTTCTTTTTTGAATGATTGGCGTCATTGAATTTCACATTGTGTAACATTGAGTTGCCTTGTATTTACAGGTTGTATGCCTTACAGATTCAAGTTGTTTCCTTTGCCTATGTGGTGTTGCTTCTATATTTTGTATACTTGGTGTAGACAAGCACCCTTTTTTTTTTTTTAAAGTCCATCTCAGATAAATTTTGCTAACAAACAAAAATGCTGAGGTCTTCTTGTTGTATATAATTGATTCTATATCAAAATATTTTATGGACTACAAAAATTTTAAATACAGAATTTATTTTCATTTTTGAGCCTTTTTTTTCAAAACATTTCTTTGCAGTCCTCTCTAAAATTATGATTTTATAAATGTTTTTTTTAATTATTTATACTTTAATCCCTTTAATAATTTATCTCTAATTTTGCTTATTAGCAAAGTAGTTGCTAATAAACAGAAATATAATTGTCTCCATATATGAAGAGTGAATAGAAGGATAAAAAAAGCCATCAAAGATAATTAAATTACTAACTACCATTACTAATCCATTTTTCATGTGTTACAAGCCACAGTTACTTAAACTTTGTGTTAGTAGTTGCTATAAGACAGAGGATATGGACGTTATTTAGCATGATTTGGCGTGAAGTGTTTGTACTCTGACTTTCGAGGATGCAATTATTATTTGGAATGATTGGAAGTAGAGCGTTTATAGGTGATTTTTTAATTGTCATCAATTTCAGGACTCAATCTTGGACAAACAGTGGAAACTACAAATTGTCACCAATTCTAGGACAAGGGGTGAAAACCTAAGTAGCACGGATACGTAGACACGGATATGGGAATACGACATTTTTAATGCATGGATATGATATTTTTAACGTGCAGACACGAGAAAACACGAATACCAACATACGGATCCAACTGTTATGTGAAGTGTCGGTGTTTCATAGATGAAAACTATCAAGTTAAATACTTTTAATGTATATAGTAGAAAGCTTCTTGGATCCCATTTGGATAAGCAATTTAAATAAGAGTTTATATTATAAGAGTTGTCTGTATAAGCTTTATTGGTATAAGTATTGTGTAAAATAAATTACTTTATGTTTAGATACACATTTTAATAAATACTCATAATTGTTGTATATTTGTTTGGATGTACAACTATTAAATCATTTGTAACTATTAAAATTATTAATAAGAACAATGATAACTTGTTATTATAAAATTTTAAATAAATAAAAATATACTTATATATCCTACCTATTATTTTATCTAGTTAAGACTTTATAATTAGTAAAAATTTTAATATAGAAAATATGAACATTAAATTTAGAAGATACCATAAAAAATAGATAAAGTAAAATCATAATTCTAAACAGGTCTTCATTTATGAAAATAGATGGAAATCCTATTTTATGATTCTGTACTTTTATAATATTTTATGAAATAGTAATAATTTTTTGTAAATTTTTAAGGAAGAGCAAAATTAAAAGTTTTCAATATGGATGATCTTTTTAGGGGTATGGATTGAAACTTTTTTATTTTATTAAATGTTTTTGTCTACAATTATCATAAAAATAGTTTCTATTTAAGTTTTTTTCTAATTGCTAAAATAACTTTTTGTTGAAGGGACCAACATTCAATTAAGCCTCCCTCCAACCCTAATCAGCAGTCAAATCAAGAGGCAGTACAACAAGCTTATAAATACTTAACTGAGCCATAATTGTAATAACTTTTAGATTTATTTTGTATTGTCTCTAATTTGGTGAAGGAAAGGAGCTCTGCTAATGTAAGACTCCACCCCCAATTAGGATTCTTCTTTTATTTTATTTTTACATTAATGTGTAACTAAACTTTCATTTTAATTTATGGGAAATTCTGTACCAATTTTTTCTTGATTGTGAGATTTGCTTTTAATTCCAATTTATTTCTAATTTGATTCTCTTGATTTTTTGTTTTAATGCTAACAATCGCTTTAGATAATTGATTAAGGTTGCCAATTAATTAATTATTCATTGTGATTTACTGCTAGTTGAATTTCATAGATAATTTGTTGTTTGTGGCTATTTGATTATGGGTAGGGATGGCAACAGGTCGGGTATATCAATATCCATACCTGTTCCTACGAAAAAAATTTCATACCTATATCCTACCTATACCCGTGAATACTGTAGCGGGTTTGGGTATAGGTTTGTACCCACAGGTATGGATATTACATTTTTATTTTATTTTATTTTTTTAGGTATTACATACACTATTCAAAATGACGTCATTTTGTTTATATAAAAAATAATTTTTTATTTAAATGGGTAAACGGGTGTGGGTATGAATATTTTCTCATACCCATACCTACCTATACCAATTACGGGTATGATTTTCATACCCATACCCACCCATGAATACTTTTTCTCATACCCATACCCGCCTATCATGAGTGGATATCCACAGGTAAATGGGTACGTGGGTAAAATTGCCATCCCTAATTGTGGGGTAGGAATAGGGTTTTGATTTGTTGTTGGGGTAAGTTAATTTTCCTAGAAAATTAGGAGTAATTAGTTGAGTTGTTGTTAGGGGCAATTGAATTAATTATACCTAGTGTTTTTAGATCTTAATTTTAATAGTAAATTGGTTGAAATGTTAGGCTTCAATTGATTTAGTAATATGGGTCAATTGGGTGTTGTGCTTGGTTGGCAAATTTAGGAAGAAATTAATAAGAAATATTTAGGTATTGAAATTAATTAGTTTCTTGGCTAAGCGGTCAATGAGAGAATGAAATAATAGTATCAAGGATTAGTCACATAATTGGTTGCAAGAGTTCCTTGAATTGAAGCTTTCTCATTTGATTTTTCCTTCTATTTTTGATTTTGTTTGCTTTGCATTTAAATAATTTGATTAAATTCCTATCCTAATTAGATAATATCTAACTCCTTATTTTACATTGCAAACACATTGAAATTGATCACCAGTTGTGGATTTGACCTGAACTCACCCTAGCTATTAGGTTAAGTAGTTTAGCATTATCTTTATCAGTCTCAACAGCCATTAAATTTTGGCATTGTTGCTAAGAATTGGCGTATTAATTTCCTTGTGTTTTTAATTGTATATAGTATTAGTATTAGGCTTTAATTTTAGTCATTTCCCCCCTATTGTAGCCCTTTTTCCTCTATGCATATTTTTCTGCTTCTGGGTGTTGGTAGGGTGAATATTATAAAAATTGATTATGGAATTTTGAGTTAAAATTTGGTAAAACACCTATTTTTGACCTTCTAAGCAAGATCCATGGCAAAGATCCTATCAAATTTTAGCCAAATTCCATCGTATACTATGGTTTTTTAATTTTTTAGTATTTTTAAATTATTTTGCTAGTTTGTCCATTTTAGTTATTTTGATTTTTGATTTCTTGCTAAGTCTTTTTGTGTATGACTCGATCATCTTATTATTTTGAGCTAATACATGTTCCAAAAATTGAAAAAACCTTACAAAATTTGAGAAGAGAGACCAGGCACTAATTTGGCTTAGTTTAGGATTCTACATCAGCTTCAGCTTTAACACCTTCCTTTCCTAGTTTAGGCACTCTGTTAGATTTATTTTCTACCAGTTCATCATCCTATTTAAGTTTAGAAAATATTGCATTCTATCAGAGGACTTTGAAGGAGTTGGCTACTCCAGACCTTAACCAATAGCCACTATACATTAATTATCCTAAGGTTAATGCTGCATTTAAGCAGAAATTTGGACTAATACTCCTATTGCCTATATTTCATGGTCTGGTTGGAGAAAACTCTCACAAACATTTGAAAGAGTTCCATGTGGCCTGCTTAACCATGAAGCTTCAAGGAATTTCAGAGGAGCAGATCAAGTTAAGAGCCTTTCCCTTCTCTTTGACTGATTCAGCTAAGGATTGACTCTAGTACCTTCCTCCTAGCTCCATTAGCACAATGCCTGAGATGATCAGACTTTTCCTTGAGAGATTCTTCCCTATTTCTAGAGTTTCCATCATCAAAAAGGAAATTTACAGTATCAAACAACTTGGTGGAGAGACTTTGTATGAGTATTGGAAGAGATTCAAAAGGCTATGTGTAAGCTATCCATATTATCATATTAGTGATTAGCTTTTATTCCAGTACTTTTATGAAGGCTTTCTCCCCATGGACAGAAGTATGATATACGCTACAAGTGGAGGACCATTGATAGATAAAACCTCTGATGCTACAAGGATGCTGATATCCAACATGGCTGCCAACTCATAGTAGTTTGGTAGCAAATTAGCCTATACAATGAAAAAGGTTAGTGAGGTGCACACATCTAATTTGGAAAGACAAATGATAGATCTTACCCTATGGTTTATCAACTTCAGCAAACCATGGGATAAAAACAAGAAGCACAATTATGTGGCCTCTACTCAGTCCTTGGACACAACACTAAGACATGTCCTACCTTTTTCTAAGAAACTGACCCCTTCTAATAAGTCTAGGCCATGGGAAGATTTCCAAAAAATTATAGAATATTTCCAACTTAGACCTAGCAGGCATACAATCCTTACTTCAACACATATAACCCTGGCTAGACAGATCATGCCAATCAAGATATGGCAATCAAGCTGGATAGTAGAGTTCATATCAACAACTTTCATATCAGATGTAGCAACAAAACTAGAACCAAATGCAATAATAAAACTAGACTAGGTAGTAGTAGAGCCAAAATTCTTCTTCTACCAAAGCCCTAGAAGATCTGATCAAAACAATGCCTCAGAATAACTTGCAATTCTAGCAAGAAATCAATGGAGACATCCAACAATTAAAGCAGGATATCAGCACCATCAAAACCAAATTTTAGACATTAGAAATTAGAATAAACAACCTAGAAAATCAGGATATAGGTAGATTACCCTTCCAAACAGTGATGATCCCTAAGAAAAATGCATGTGCAATATTGTTAAAAAGTGGCAAGGAAATAGAGACCAGAGATAAGTAGGTAGATACTTCTGAACAAGTAGGCAGTTCTCAACTGGTATGTCGAGCCCCTCTCTTCCCAAGCAGATTGGCAAAGTATAAAAAAGAAGACCAGGACCAAAGCATCCTAGAGACTTTTAGAAGGATAGAATTGAACATACTGCTATTTGATATGATCAACCAAATCCTAAGGTATACTAAGTTCCTTAAGGAGTTGTGCACCACTAGAAGGAAACTGAGAGGTAATGAAAAAATAAGCATAGGGGAGACTTTTTTACTATCATTCAAAGAAAAATACCCTAGAAATGCAAGAATCCAAGTACCTTTACTATTCCATGTGTCATTGGTGTGACCAAATTTGAATATGTCATGCTAGATTTAGGTACATCTATTAATGTCAAGCGTTTTCTATTTGTGCATCTCTGAATTTAGGACCATTGAAAGAAACTGAGTGATAATTTAGTTAGCAAATAGGTCTAAGATTACACTGGGGGGTTGTTAAGGATGTTTTGGTAAGGGTGAATGGCTTCATTTCTTTAGCATATTTTTATATTTTGAATATGGTTGATGATCTTTTAATTAGAACCTTAACTCTCATCATTTTAGAGAGACCTTTTCTGAAAATTCCAAGAACAAAAATAGATGTATATGCTGGTACTCTAACCATGGAATTTGATTGTGATATCCTAAAATTTAAAATTTTTTATTCAATGAAATACCCTACTACTGATGATGATTGTTCCTTGTTTGCTATTGATGTATTTGATCCATTAGTATAGGATGTAATTGATTTGAATAACCTTGATGAATTAGAAGTAAGAAAGTTAGAGATGAAATCTGAAATTGTAGAGTTGCAGCCCTTACTTCTTTCCACAACCAAGTTATTACCTTTAGTTGTCCAAGCACCAGTTTTAGAATTAAAACCATTACCAGACTATCTAAAGTACGCATACTTGGGAGAGGAAGTAGCACTTCCAGTCATCATAGCTAAGAATTTAATTACATAACAAGAGGAAAAATTGATCACAACGCTTAAGGATCATAAATCAGCAATAAGGTGGATCATAGTAGACATTAATGGCATCAACCTTTTATGTGCATGCATAGAATTATGTTAGAAGAGGATTCCATACTGACCAGAGAGCTTCAAAAAAGATCAAATGCCCCTATGATGGATGTGGTCAAGAAAGAGATCCTAGAACTTTTAGACGCTAGAATTAGTTACCTAATTTTAGATAGCAAATGGGTCAGCCTTGTTCAAGTAGTACTAAAGAAATTAGGGATCACTGTGGTAAAAAATCAAGATGATGAGTTAATACTAACTAGAATTCAAAATGGTTGGGGTGTGTGCATTGATTACCATGAGCTGAATGCATTAATAAAAAAAGACCATTACCCTCTGCCTTTCATTTATCAGATGCTTAAGCAGTTGGTTGGCAAATCCGATTATTGCTTCCTGGATGGGTACACAAGATACTTTCAGATTGTGATTACGTTAGAAGACTAAGAGAATACCACCTTCACCTTTCCTTTTGGAGCATTTACGTATAAAAGGATGGCTTTTAGACTTTACAATGCACCTACCACATTTCAAAGGTGCATGGTAAGCATTTTTTTTCAGATTTTTTAGAGCATTACATCATGGATGATTTTACTATTTATGGTGATTCATTTGATGCATGCTTAAAAAATTTGACCTATGTGTTTAAGCATTGCATATAGACAAACCTTGTTCTAAATTTTGAGAAATGTCATTTTATGGTTAAACAAAAGATAGTTTTAGGGCATGTGGTGCCAAGTAGAGGCATTGAGGTTGATAAGGAAAAAGTTGATTTGATGTTGAGCTTACCTTATCCTATATGTGTGCGGGAAATGTGTTCTTTTCTTACCCATGCATGTTTTTATCATAGGTTTATCAAGGATTTCTCCAAGAGCCTTGTCCAAATTATTACAAAAGGAGATTCCATTTGATTTCAGCTAAGCATGTGAGGAGGCTTTTGACAAATAGAAGGCTGTATTGACATCTACCCACATCATTCAACCTTCCAATTGGGAGTTGCCTTTTGAGATCAGGTTATATGAGTAATTATGCCTTGGAAGCAATTTTGGGGCAGTGGGTTGGTAAGCAAGCTCATATGATTCACTATGCTTTTAGGACTCTTGGTTCAAGTCAATGCAACTACTCCACAACAGAAAAAGAGCTTTTAGCTATATTTTTGCCTTAGACAAATTTTGTTCTTATTTGCTTAGATCTAAGGTTGTTGTATTTTCTAACCATGTAGCTTTAAAACATTTCCTCTCTAAGAAAGTTGCAAAGCCAAGACTGATCAGATGAATTTTGTTGTTGCAAAAGCTTGATCTTTAGATTAAGGATGGGAAATGAGCTGAAAACCTTGTAATAGATCACTTGAGTAGACTAGTATGAGAGAAGGATCCATTGCCATTGCATAATTCTTTCCCTGATGAGTAGCTTTCCAACCTACATGGTAATATTCCTTGGCATGCTGATTTGATGAATTATTTAGTTACTAGAACTTTACCTGTTAATTTGAGTAGAGCCAAGAAAGAGAAGCTGAAAAATGATGCTAAGCATTTTGTGTGGGATGATTCTTACTTGTGGAGATATTGTTCTGATCAGATTATTAGGAGATGTGTGCCTAATTTTGAGTTTCAATCTATTCTTTCCTTTTGCCATGTTTATGCTTATGTGGACATTTTGGACCTCAAAGAATAGTTAAGAAAGTATTAGATTGTGGTTTCTATTAGCCTACTTTGTTTCATGATGCATATTTGTTTCACAAATTTTGTGAGCAATGTCAAAGAACAAGTAGTTTGACATATAGAAATGAAATGACACAAACCTCTATTCTTGTGTATGAGTTTTTGATGTGTGAGGCATTGATTTCATGGGACCATTCCTTTCATCTTGTGGTTTCCTTTATATTTTGCTTGATGTGGATAATGTTTCAAAGTAGGTGGAAGCAAAAGCCAGTAGGACTAATGATTTCAAGGTTGTTGTAGGTTTTATCAAGTCTAACATTTTTAACAAGTTTGGAATTACAAAAGCTTTTGTAAGCGATCAAGGGACATAGAATAGTTGAGGCATTGTTGAGGAAATATGGAGTCTTCCATAAGACTTCCACACCTTATCACCCGTAAACAAATGGATAAGCTGAAATATCCAATAGAGAAATCAAGTCCATCTTAGAGAAAATAATGAAGCTAAGCAAAAAAGATTGGAGCCTGAGATTGAATGATACATTATGGGCCTATAGAATAACGTACAAGACACCTATTGGGATGTCTCCTTACAAGTTATTTTTTGGCAAAGCATGTCACTTTGTTATGGAGATACAATATAGGGCTTTTTGGGTAGTGAAGAATTACAACATAGGGATGGATGAAGCTGGTGAGCAAAGGAAGCTACAATTGTAAGAATTGGAGAAGATTTAGCTTAAGGCTGATGAGAATTCATGCATCTATAAAGAAAAGACCAAGGCATTCTTTGTTAGGAGGATTGCTAGGAAATAATTCCTAGTTTGGTAGAAAGTTTTACTCTACAAATCAAAACTCTAATTAAGGCCCGATAAGTTGCATTCCTGTTGGAATGAACCTTTTATTATTACTAATGTATTTCCTTATGATGCAGTTAAGATCAAAAGTTTAATAGCTAATAAGGTGTTCAAGGACAATAGGCATAGGCTCAAGCCATTCTTTGAAGGCTTCCAAGAGTATGTAGGAGAGGAAGTGGAGCTAAGAAACTTGGTTTTTGTAGATGATGCTAGATGAGAAAAGAACCAATAAACCATTGAGCCAACAATGTTAAACAAATACGCTTCTTGGGAGGCTACCTAAGAGTTTACTCTTTTTCCCAATCTCTTTTATTTTATATGTTCATGCTTTTGTTAATGATTTTGCGCTTATATTGAGGACAATGTAAAATTTAAGTGTGAGAGAGAGATTTTACATTTGCCTTGTTTTGCATTTTACTTTGTTTTGCTTTGTTTGTATCAAAAAAATTCTAGTTCTTTTGTTCTTTTAGGGTTTTTTTCATTGATGATGAATTTATTTAGGCCTTGAGTAGGTTACAATTGATTTGATGGTTGCAAAGCATGATTAGATAAATTTTATTTATTCTTAAGTCTTGAATCTGATTGGCATTGTGATGAAGTTGAAATGTCTTTAATTAAGCCACTTTTTCCCTTTTAGTCTACCTTGCAATGTATCATTGTTAAGCCCTTTTAAGCCTAATTAACTTGTTTCTTGTTATGTAGCCCATTAGAAAGTCAAGCCTTAAATGTCTTTACCTTTTCCTAAATTTAGGGATTAGTGGAACATTAATTCATTAGTGGGATAGGTTCTTGAACAAGTGTGGGAGTGTGCTACTTGTTTGGTGAAAAAGCAATTGTGATTTATTTTAATGGTTATGAAAAAAAGAAGAAGAAACAAATGAAAAAAAAGAGAAAAAAAGCTTAATGCAATTAAAGAGAAAGAGAAAAAAAGAAAGAAAGAAAAGTTAAATTTGAAAAAGAAGTGAAAAAGAAAATTTCTAAAAAGAAAGAGCTCAAAATAAAAGAAAGTGAAAAAAGTCAAGAAAAGGAAATGAAAAAAAAGAAGTTGGAAAATGTAAAAATTTGTGATGTAGATTCCGATTTTAGTTGCTCCTTTGCTTGTTTGGATCTATGTCACAATGCTCTATTAGTCTCTTTGATTTTTCACTTTTATATCCTCGTTATTCCTTTCCTCCCTTTTTCCTTTGGCCACATTACAATCTTTGTGAAGTTCTTTTGATTTGTGCTATGCATGTGATTTAAGTAATGAAGATTTGATGATAACCAAACTTATGGTAGTGCATTTTCATGGAATGAAATTGAGTAAAACACTTTCCTATCTTAAACACAAAGAGAGTTGTATGGAGAGCTTACCTTATAAGGTCTACCAAATTGATCTACTTGCCTTTTGAATAAGATTGTTTTGCTGGTTGGATTTAAGTTTTTTTGTTGTCACGAATGTGCTTCATGATATACTACATCCCTTAAAATTTTTGGTTGTTTCCTTGTTTTGGGTTTTGCATTATTATCATTGTTAAAAAGTTTAGAGTTTGAGTATTCATTTTGAGTTTAGTTTAGTTTTCTTTTGGAGTCTTGCTTGAGGACATGTAAGAGCTAAGTGTGGGGGAACTTGATAAACATAATTTATATTTATTTTATATCCCTTTATGCTTAATCTTTTTTCATATTTATGAGCTTAATTTGATAGTTGTAATTAGTTTTATGGTTTCATCAGTTTTTGTGCTTAATTGAATTTATTTGATAAATTTACACTATTTCAGGTTTTTAGGCATATCTTGAGTTTTGGACCTTAATTTTATGTGATTCTTATGTGTTTGAAAAAATAAGAGAAAGATTTAAAAATTTCATGAGATCTCAAAGCCCAGTTCACCCATTTTAGAGGTTAATTAAGACCTAGAAGTTGGAATAGAGTACTATCTTGTGACCCATAACTAGTTTTAGTATTTTCATCATAAGTGGAGCTCCACCCATCATTTCGGCCCAAACCTAAGACCATAGGATAGCTAAGATCCATTTCAAAAAATTTCATGAAGGGCTTGAGGCTAACTACATGGTTTTGAATTAGTTTCATAGCTGTGAACTTACATATTAAATTCTGTTATAGGGTTGGACTATTTTGGAAATCTGTCTCAATTTTTGGCACATAAGTTAAGTCAAGAATCAAGTTTTTATGCAAGGTTAGGCCATTAGACTCCTGAGAGACAAGGCTATATTTCATGTTAAGGGACCTACATCCAATTAAGCCTCCCTCCAATCGTAATCAGTAGCCAAACTAAGAGGCAGTGTAGTGAGCTTATAAATACTTAGTTGAGCCACAATTGTAATAAATTTTAGATTCATTTTGTATTGTCTTTAATTTGGTGAAGGAGAGGAGCTTTGCTGGAGCAAGACTCTAGCCCTAATTAGGTTTCTTCTTTCCTTTAATTTTTTTCTTTTATTTTTATATTAATATGTAACTAAACTTTTATTCCAATCTAAGGGAAATTCTGCATCAATTCTTTTGTTGATTGTGAGACTTGTTTCAAATTGTAATTTATTCCTAATTTAATTCTCTTGATTCTCTATTTGATGCTAATAATTGCTTTGGATAATTGATTAAGTGGCCAATTAATTAATTATTCATTGTGATTTACTGCTAGCTGAATTTCCATAGGCAATTTGTTGTTGTTTGTGGCCATTTGGTCGTGGGGTGGCAATAGGGTTTTGATCTGCTGCTAGGGTAAGTCAATTTTTCTAGAGAATTGGGGGTAATTATTTAAGTTGCTATTGAGGTAATTTAATTAATTAGACTTGATATTTTCAGATCTTAATGTTATTGGTGAATTGGTTGAGGTGTTTGGCTTTAATTGATTTAGCAATAGGGTCAATTGAGTACTGGGCATAGTTGACAAATTTAAGAAGAAATTAACAAGAATTAATTAGGTGTTAGGCTTAATTAGTTTCTTGGCTAAGCAGTCATTGAGGGAATGAAACAATAGTATCAAGGATCACTCATAGAATTGGTTACAAGAATCTCTTAGATTAAAGTTTTCTCATTTAATTTTTCCTTTTATTTTTGATTCTGTTTGCTTTGCTTTTAAACTGTTTAATTAAATTCCTATCTTAATTAGATAATATCCAACCCTCCATGTTACATTGCAAACACATTGAAATTGATCATCAGTCTCTGTGGATTCGACCTGGATTCACCTTAACTATTAGCTTAGATAGTTCAGCATTATCTTTGCCAATTTCGATAGCCATCAAGTATCAATATCATTACAACAATTGTCTTTAGGGAATCTTTATACTAACAATTTCCCATTTGACCTATGATCTATTTCTTTTTATGGCTCTTGAACTTCTTGTGTTCTACTTTATTCTCACTAATGTTTTCAAGGATAAACTTCTTTTCCAAGAAGGTATCATTTGTTGAGACAAACACCTTTTGCTCAACAGGATGGTAAAAGTAGTAACCTCTTGTTTCCTTAAGGTATCTCACAAATAACATTTATCACTCTTAGATCATAGGTTGTCTATGATGGTCTGCTTTACATAAGCAAAACATCCTTAAATCTTCATATGTTAAAGACTTAGTTTCTTCTTAAATCATTAATTGTATGGTGTCTTATCAATAGATTCTGATGGGATATGGTTAAGGATATATGCAGCATTTTCCAAACTATAGCCTAAAAAAGAGATAGGTAAAGTTGCAAAACTCATCATTGAGCATACCACATTAAGCAAGATAAGGGTTTTCCTTTCTAAACACCATTTATTTGTGGCATTGTAGGTGGAGTCCACTATGAAAGAATTGTAAATTGTTTTAAGTAATACATAAATTTCTGGCTTAAGTATTCTCCACCTCAATCTAATATAAGTGTCTTGATACTTTTTCTAGTTTGTTTTTTACTTCAAATTTGAATTCTTTGAACTTTTCAAAGGTTTCAGACTTGTATTTCATCAAATACATATACTTGTACCTAGAGTAATCATCAGTAAAGGTAATGAAGTAGGAAAATCCTCCTATGAATAGAATAGTCATTGGACCACATACATCATTATGTATCAACTCTAGCACTTCTTTGGCACATTCACCCCTTTTTGGTAAAAGGTTTCTTAGCCATTTTCCCAATGAGACATGATTCACAAGTTTCATATGATTTATAATTGACTGGATCTAAATATCCATCTTTATGTAACTTTGTGATTCTAGTTTCATTAACATGACTAAGTCTATAATGCCAATGATAAGATGGATATATGGATTCATTATACTTTGGTTTTTTTGAAGTAGAAGCCTCTCTAAGCTTCTTCTACTTCAAGGTGTGGGGATAAGCTTTACAATTTCACTTCCAATGGTCTTTTGCTCCACAATGGTAGCATATGGCTTTGGGAGCACTCTTTTTCTCTTTTTGTACACCTCTTTTAGGTTTTTCAACCTTAGCTTTAGCCTTAGAACTCTTATTGGACTTTTTCTTCTTTCCTTTCTTGGGCTTAGAGGAAGTAGTACTGACCATCTGTATAAGTTATTCCTTTTTGAAAATCATTTTAGTAATCTTAAGCATATTAGTAACTCTGCAAGAGAGGCATCTATCTTATTCATGAAGAAATTCATGACAAACTACCTATATGATTTAGGAAGGGATTGTAATACATTGTTCACTACATGATTATTATCAATCACATGGTCAAGTTAGACCAACCTCTCTATTAGCCCGATTTTTAACACATAAGTTGTAATAGATGATCCCTTGACCATTTTGTAGTTAAACAATTCTTGAGATATGTGGTATCTCTGAATATGAGCATGCTCTTTATATAAGTCTGACAAATGCAGAATTATCTCGTATAGTGTCGTATTCTTATGCTACTCTTAAAGCTCAGGAGACATTGAACCCAGTATAACACATGCTGCTTGTTTAGTGTCTTCTTAATGTTTTAAGTAAACATTAAAGTCAAAACTTTCTTACTCACTTGAACCTTTAGACAGAGTTACAAGAGGATCTTTCTCAATGATGTAGACTATCCATTCATGCTTAAAGACAATCTTTATGTTTTGAAACTAGTCCATGTAATTTGGCCCCAGCTAGTTTATTATTAGTTAGAATACTTCTTAAGGAAATGTTATTCATCATTTTAACAACCTCCAGTAAGAATAGAGCAAATTAATATCTAATATAATATTTATTTTATATAGACTTTAATAAAATGAACTTCCACTATTTTCTTCAATTCTAATGACCCTCTATTTTAAAATCAGATTATCACATTGGATGATAATTGTAGTAGGTTAAGATCCTGATCTAATTTACTTGAACTTGACAGAGGCCAATGAATCCAAATAAATTAGACAAGGTAGAAACCATCAAACAAGAATATTATACATATTTGTTGAGAGGGATAGATAGAGAAGATATTATTATGAAGCTGTGCTCTACAATGAGCCAAGCATATGTATTTATAATTAACATGTGTATAAAAGATAGAGTTCTAATAGCATTTTAATAGGTCTAGACTTATCATTTATCCTAACCTACATAGGCTTATCACTTTAACTAATCTATTCACTAACACTCCTCCTCAAGCTGGAGCATAGATATCAAACATGCCTAGCTTGTTATAAATATCAACAACCCTTTTTCCTAGACAAATTATAAAGAAAACTTTCAAATTGCATGAACGACTTGCAACAAATATGGCATACAAATAACTCTTCCTGTATACAACTCCTAGAAGTCTTTAGCTAACTACTTCTGGTTGCTCCTTTGACCTTCTTCTAGTTGTTCTCCTCGGTACAAGGCATAAACTACATAGCTTCTAGAAGTCTCCTGCTAGGTTCCTCTGAGCTGCTCCCTGAACTTCCTATTTGGTCCTCAAAATCACTAACACCTATGGTTAAAATTATGCCAAAACCACTAGTACTATCACAAACCATGTTGCTCCCAAGTTATGTTCATTGAAGCCAATTGCAAGACATTAAAACAAGTCAAACAACTAAATTAGTGGTCCAAACCACTTAATATTGAGGATCACCTCACCAAATTAGACTTATGCAAACATAAGTCACCCTAAACAGTCCTTCAAAAGGCGCCAAAATTCACTAAACAATCCTCCAAATCACATGAAGGCACTAAAATTTGTCAAATAGTGTTTCAAATCACATGAAACACCAAAATTCACCAAATAATCCTTCAAATCACATGAAGGCAGCAAAACAGAATAATTTTTTTTCTTCCTTTCCTTCACTAAAACTCAATCAACAATAACAAAGAAAAATAAATAAATCTGAAAATCTACTAGAACAGTAACTCAATTTTTTTTCTTTATGAAATCAAATAATGCAATAACCAAAAAAAAAAAAACTAAACTAAACCTAAATCCTGAATCAGCAATTTAACCTCTTTGAGGTTTCTGAAAGTGGTATAACCCACAAGGCCTTGATGTTTTACAATGAACAATCTTATCCTAGACTTCACTTGCCAAGGTATTATATAGAAGGCCAAACAAACATCAGTCTTCCACCATCCATTTAACTTTGGTGCTGTCCATAGGAGGATCTAAAGTAAGGTGGTCTATTTTTTCAATCCCCTCAAAGAAGTATTCAATAGCTTTTCTACAAGCAAGATATTGTCAGCTTTTTGTATCTAGCATTAAATCAATAATTCTAGTCGATGTTGGAATCAAATTTGAAAAAAGGGTTTTGCATTCTAATTTTTTTCACATCTCCAAAGGTTGAATTTTTATTTTTTGCACTCAGATTAGAAGTGGGGTTAGCTATCATAGATTATGCAACCAAAAAAATTAGAAAAAAATAGCACCAAAATTGAAAAAAAAAAAGAAAAACTGTAACAGAACTTTTCAAATCGAAGATTCAAACACATAGGGAGGTGTGCTGGCTGCCAGAGGAGTTGTAGGAGGAAGTGCGTCATTGGAAACCTCCTCATGCATAGTATTCTCTACGTGTGGTCCTCAAGCTCCACACAGAATTGCATGCATGTGCTACATGCACCACCTAGGGAGGTCCACCGTCTGCCAATCTACTACCCTGTCAAACCAGATCTATTTTTCTTTGCCTCATGCACTCTAAAACTCTCTGGACAGATCTAAACTCTTGTGCACGTGCTTGTAGATAGATTCAATTTTTTCACTGAATTGATGACTATCAGTCGCCATAGATACTGTATCCAGATGCTGGATACTTATTGCCAAACATGCAATCCGAAAATTGCCACCAAATAGAAACTACTATGACTCACGGTATTAAAAGAAGAAAGGTGGAGAAAAGGAAGAGAAAGGATGAGTTTTGTTCGGAGAAAATATCTAAGGTTCAGAAGGCTCTAGATACCATTTTAAGAGGGACATATAGAGAAGATATTATTATGAAACTATGATTTACAATGAGCCAAGCATATGTATTTATAATGAAGATGTGTAAAAGAGATAGAGTTCTAATAGGACTCTAATAGGTCTAGACTTATCATTTATCCTAACCTAGATATGCTTATAACTTATCATACATAGGCTTATTGCTTTAACTAACCTATTCATTAACAATATTCAAATAATGATAACATGAAAGATGTAGCGTAACCTTGATGGAGGCCAACAAGTTATCATGAAATCAATCTCTGTTTATCATTATTTTGATGGGTGGCATTAGAACTATATTCTTAACATGCAACTTAAACTAGTGAGGGATCTTTTAATTTGTTTGAGGTTTAACTATTAAAGGTCTCATGCACTTGTCTACATTATACATACATCCCATTCATATCATGATATAAATCCTTTGCAAGCATATGTTTACTAGTCTATGTCATACATACATCACCATTTATATCATACATATAAATTACATGCACCCATAACATATATAAGATGATTATAGACCATTTAAATTATTCCCTTGAGCAATAAAAGGAAGAATCTTCATGTAATCCAAGTCTTGCCATGCATCTGGTACTTAGGTGCGTCCTTTTTTTTTCCAAAAGAAAAATAAAATTCCCTAATTTCTATCCTATGTAACTCATTACATTTTATAGAAGAAACCTTAAGTTACATTCAAGAGGAGAAAGACGAGAAGGGAATTTTACATTCAGAAGTAAAAAGAAAGGCAAGACACACAAACTGTATTTAAAAAATCCCCAAAAATAGAAATTACTTTATATTCTAAAACCTTTGGCTCATAATCATCCTTCCATGCATATAAGTATATATAAGGCATATAAGATAAGAAAGCATAGAACATTAACTGTATGATTCATATTATGGTTATTAATGTCTCAAGTTTTGTGATTAAATTTTAATTTAAATTAGTTGACTAATTTGATTCCATCATTAAACATTACAATCAATCTATTTTGAAATCTAATCATCATTAATTGCCAAATTAATTGATTAGTCAATTCCATGTTACTTTCCAAAATATTGGAATCAAGTAAATAATTAATAGAAAGCTTCCAAAATTATTTCCAATCAATTACTATTCATTATTAAAATAAAAAAAGTTTTCAAAATTATTTTCAATGATATTCAAATTAATTTTGAAGTTAAGAAAAGTTTCTGTAATCACATGAACACAATTTTGGTAAGTTTTTTTAAAATTGGTTGTGATTGTAATTAATTTTTTAAATTATATTTATGTGATTAAATCATAGGGCTGATTGATTATTATCACAATCAATCAAGGGACTAATTGGCTATCATGATAACCAATCAAGGGGGCTGGAACCCCCATCCATGGTGGTTGAAAAATTGACCAAACATGCTAGAAAGTTTCAACTACCTTTCTGTCCTTCAAAGGCATCAGCTAGTCCAACTAGCTTTTGTTGCCATGGATGGCTACCAGGCTGCCATGGTAGCTAGCTCCCTCCTCTCTCATGTAATTTTTCATTTGATGTGTAGACCTTGTTAGCCTAGGTTACTCTAGCTACATACTTTTCTTGATTTTAATGTTGAAATCTAACAATATGTTTTAGTGCTTTTGATTTTTTTTGCAGGTTCAAAGAAAAATGATTCAAGAGATCCAAGAATAGTTTTAGGAATTATTTTGTTTTAATAGGATCTTTTATAAATGAATTCAAATAAGATGTGATCCAAATATTTTAACTAAACAATGAGGTAGATTCAAACCACTTGAAGAAAATAATATAAAACTTTTTTTTACCTTATGAATCGATTCATATATCGATTTGCTGAAGAACTTGTGAAAAATGATATTTGAATCGAAGTATCAATCGATTCATAAAGTGATGATTTGAATTTTTTTTTTCACCGAAGGTTGGGAAATTTTCTTGAATTGATTCAGTAATTGATTCAAGATCTGTGCATGACAAACTAAGATTCGATCACTACACCGATTCATTAGTTGTAAACACTCTGAATTGATTTTATAATCGATTCACCAATTGAAAATCAATTATTCTGTTACAATCGGTTACAGCAGTTATAAAAGCCCAACTATTTTTAGTTTTTAATAAGTTTTCACAGTTTTCTTCATCCTTCAAGTGCGAAAATCTCTGAGAAAAGAGCAAAACAAGTTTTCTCTCTGCCTCATCAAGTTTCTAAGATCTAATTAAGAGTTTTTGGATCAAAGGTCTATTGAATTCATTCTAGTTGTTTGAGATTTTATCTCAAACTTGCGGTATTGTATTTCTTAATCTTTCTTATTTATATTTTTATTTAAGATTTCTAAAGATGTAGAAATCTTGTATAGGTTAGCAAGAGCCTATCATAGTTCTTGTGTTTTGTTTAGGTTTAGAAGAGCTTGTTGTAATTCTTCTAGGTTAGCAAGAAGCTTATGTAATTTCTTGTGTTTTTGATTTTGAATTGGCCTTTCAAGAACCCTATTCAATCTTGATTGTTTTCTTATAAAGAGGTCTTTCGGTTGAGAAAGATCAAGTGGAGTAGACTTAAATTGTGGTTTCAATTCAAGTTGAACCACTTTAAAAATTAGTATCTTCAATTTCTTTTTATGCTTCTATATCTTGCTGCAAAATTATTGTTTCTATCATCTTCACATTTATTGATTATTAGTTTGCTGCATATCTCAATAAAAGAAAAATAAATCACTAACTTGTTAAATAAATAAGAAGAGTTCACATTAGATAAAGGTTTATATAAACTCCCCAACGGGAAAGGGCAAGATCTAATTGTTTTTCGCATTTTAACATTTTACTAGGACCATCAGATCTAATCGGTATTAATTTGTGAAAAATTTTCTATAGAAAAATTTTGTACTGTAGAAAAATTTTGCACTTTGAATAAAAACTTTGATCATATGGAACCAAATTACAACATGCATATAATCTCCATTATTACCATAACAATCAAATCCTTAATCGTGAATTAATGGAAAATAACATGGGCTTTGATACCATTGTTGGGAAAATCAGATCTAAGTATATCAAATATGTCGATCATATGCATCAAGTATGTGTAACAAAAATTTTATAATTTTCCTAATCTCAAATCATGTTACCAATTAATTCATAGGTAAGGAAAAATTTAAATCAATAGTTTAAATCATGCCTCTCGAGAGTAGTTCTTGGAATCTTTGATCAACTCTTGATTTGATCTTTCAGCAATTCCATCAACTCTTGATTTGTGCTTGAGCAACTTCTTTGGATTTGATCTCTAACTCCAATGGCAATTCACATAGACTAATTTGATCCAAATCTTCTACTAAGTTCATGTACCTTGTAAAATAGGAAAATCAACCATTTAGCTTAAGAGGTTCTAGCTTTCCAAGGAATTACAATTCACTAGAGCAAGGTTAGTGTTTGAATGTAAAGAGGAAATCAGTAGTGAGATCATAAAGAGAGTTGGTGCACAACACATGTGCTAGTATTGAATTATTCTCTCTTAATTTTGGTTTGGCTTTTCTCCTCTTTAAATTGGAGAATTTGGAGCAATCGCAAGAGTAAGGAAGCAATATAAGTGGTGCACAAGCTAGGGCTACCTTTGTTTGTGCCTTCCACTAGTGTGTAGCCTTTTGGGCCTAAGGAGTCCAAATTCCTTAACTTAATGCTCTTTCTATTATTTCTAACAAGCCTAACCATTTTTTTATGAGTCCAAACTCATAAACTCTCTTTTTTAATTATTCTCTAATTATTTTAATTTATTTAAAATAATTTCTAAGTAAGGAACCATTCTTTTACTCAGTATCTCCTACAGTGTTAATATAAATGTTCTCCAACATCCAACAATGGAAATTTACTACTATTTAATAATTTTAATCTCCATTAGAATTATTAAATATTTGATTAACTGACACTTCTAATCATATTAATAAAATCCTTAATTAATCATTTCAAATTTTCAATTTCAAATTTTCAAGATGTTCACCCAATTCAACTATTAAATTCATAACATTTTGTATTCTAACTTTTCCTTTAACTTTGGATCAAGGAGATTCTACTGTGTGTGACCCATTAGGTTTCCAAACATGTTGGTAGTGAGTTCATTTACAAGCTTTTACAAGATTAATTGAATTAAAACTTCTTTAAATTCAAACACAACTTCTCCAAATTACTCAAACAAATTCATGGATCAAGATTGGCTTCTCGTAAAGCATCATAACCACCAAAATGCTAGGAATAGATTTGTAGAAATCAAAACCTATCATGACAAGGTGCTAATGTGTAATTCAATCCTTCATCACTTGA
>JANHAO010004652.1:0-23821 GCA_026873985.1 Saraca asoca | reverse complement strand
TCTATTAATGATAATTTATAGACATTTTACTTTTAAAAGTAGAAGTTTCCAAACATTATGTTAATTTGGCATAAAGATTTATTATAGTTTATTATTATTAGGGGTTCTAACCCATACATATGATGAGTAAGATGTTTGACCATCTTCATTAATTAATACATGGGCAAGATTTCCATGCCCAAGAAGTTTTCTAGGACATGGAGACCCTAGCTAATGAATCATTAGAATTGAGATACGTATGCAAGAAGACTAGGTTAACAAGTTAAAAGGAACAAGCATAAAGATAAAAGAAATGGAATAATCGAAATTATTTGACAAAAAAAGGAACCAAAATTAAAATTTTTTCACTGCCTAATTTCCTACGTTTTGATGTATGGGATATAAATTCCTAAGTGAAAAATTGTTAGTGAGGATGTAAAAAGAGATAATCATATGTTCCATCTCTGGCATACATGCCATAATGAAAATCTAAAACATTTCATTTGACAAACTCTTCTTTTTTAGGTTGTTGGGCATTGGGGATGAGATTGTTGTAAGAGTTCAAAGCCACTTCAAAGATTTTGACAAGATGAATTTTGGATGAATCTTATATGACATAATATAAATTTCTATGCATCATTAATAGTAAAAGAATGCACACAAAAAAAGGCTTATGGATCTAGGACTTGGGTACCCTGGAAAACATAATCGTGGTAATGTACTATATAATCACAATAAGATCTAGTTTGAATATATATAATAGTTTAGGAGTAGCTACAAATGGTCTTTTTCCTTAAACCATCCTTGGTTCCATCAAACAAATCACTTTGGTTGTGTTATGGGCATAATTTGGTATATGAGAAAAATGGACTAATAAAGTCCCAAATGGAAACAAAGTCTAGACAAGTGAAGTCCAACTCGCTAAAAGGTCGAGGATGCTAAGCACAACCCCCTGCTCGCACAATCAATGATCTGCTTTGTGCGAGCTTACTTCCCCAAACACGAGCTTATTCTTGTTGGCCAGATATTAATAGCAACCATCGGCTAAGGATTCTGGCCGATAGATGAAATATATTACCTAATAAGAAAGCTCACCAAGGTCAAGCACCGGACAAGCATACGTCAACTTGCAAGCCTTACCTACATAAGCCCACCCATAGAAAGCAACTTGCATAAGCCAAATTACTGGAGCCAATGTAGTCTTATACATTTATTTTGATGTAACAGAATTACAAATTATGTAATTATAATTGTAACCTCCCTAACCTCTATAAATAAGAGGAGGGAGATCATTGTAAACTAAATTGAAATAGATGCTGCAACTCTGCTAGATTTTCACAAGAGTAATAAAATGCTACCGTGCACATGGGGATCGGTGCTGCCCGATTTTGATCGAACCACATTAAAAATCCTCTGGATGTTTGTTGCTTTTCCTTTCCACTCACTTCGTCTCCCATTTCATCAACTAGAAAGTAACTTGGTGGTTCAAGAATTGATCTTGGTTGACTGGGATTTAGCAAAATCAAATTTCACCGTCAACAGGTTATAGAAATAAATGTTGCAGTTAACTAGTGCATCACATGAGCACTAAACAGTAACACGTGCATAAAGGAAACAATTTATGGGCTCATTTGAATCAAGGATCATACAATTACTTATACAAATAACCCAACAATTCATATCCATTAAAACAAAGATAGTATTTTTTTTTACCACTTGTCCGGGGTGTGGCTATCCAAAAGACTTAACAATATATGGTAGTCTTATCCATAATACATCATTTTTTAAGCTTTTTCTTTTTTTTAGTAGAAAAATTAGTTTGACAAAGGTAGAACAAGAAAATATGTTCTTATCAATATTAGAGAAATATTATTCCTCTCTTGGTTTTGAAAAGCCAAAATTTAGAGATAATTAGATTTTTTTTTTTTAAGATTAACCATAACATCTCAAAAGAGTTTGTAATAATGAAGGATAAAAGGCAAAGGTTTAAAAAAAAAAAAAGGTAAAGACTTTGATAGAACACTGACAGATTGTATAACTAATAGCACAATTTTTAAGTATTCCAGTTGTTAATATGAAAATATAATGGTTATAAATAGTTATCATCAGGGATAGAGCTAGATAATTTTATTTAAGGGAGAATATAGGTGTAAAATATTATTTATATGAATTTATTTTTGCATGTATTTAAAAAAATGGATAGAATCAATATGATTTGTTGTAAAAAGTTTTCAATTTTTTGTCACTTATTTACAACAAAGCAATTTTGCCTAAAAAGTTGAAATTTTAGCTATTTTTTATAATGCAATTGTTATTAATAGAATTACAACTTTTTGCATACTTATTATAAAAAAAAAGTTCATTCAAAGTTGCAATTTATTTATGAAATATTTGTAAAATTTGTACGAATGATTTATAGACATAATAACATTAAAAAAAGAAATTAATGTTGTGAAGTATTATTATTTATAGGTCAAAAAAAGAAAGCATAAAAAGATATTTACTAGCATATAATTATTATAACTTTGTTTAATCTAAATTAGTTGAATTACATTTATTAAGTCTAATATGAATAATATACTTATAATAAGTTGTTAATGGTATAATTTATCGAAAATACTTTTAAATTAGGTTGTATGGTGATAAATGTTAGAAAAATCTATTTGTAATTTAATATGATAATATTTTTCAATTAGAAAAGAGAAAAGAAATGTATTGTGTTATTAAAAACTAGTAATCTAATACTCTGTCAATTAAAGAGAAATAATTTAATTTGAAGTCTTGATTGTAGGAACTAGTATGATAATTTAGGGAGACAAATTGCTCAACACATATAAATGTGCGAGAAAACAATGTGGTTTGAGTGTAATTGCCTCCCAACCTAATACATATCTGTTGATGGTGGATTTCGGTTAACCTTGAATCCAACCAACGAATGGGGGTTCTTCAAGGACCCAAGCTGTTTCCCGATTATTTGGGCAATAGAGAGGTACTAACTAGCTAAAGGAAGAAGGGGAAGAAAGAAACACACAAAGTTTAACATGGTTAGGCTAAATCCAGGCGGCACCAAACCCTACATCTACGGAAATGTTTTATTATTTTTGAAGAGTTTTTGCAGAGCTTTGAATATGGTTTCCGGTAGAATTTTAGCTAGTATTTTTGTTACCTCCCTCTATACAAAGGTTCCAACCCCCATTTATAGAAGCATGGAGAGGTACAAATAGAACTAAATAAACTGTACATCTGTTACATTAAATATTAAATGAACAAGACTGCTTAAAGTACTATAGACTGGCTTCTGTAGGCTACTAGTTGTCTATGAAAAATGCTTTCTACAGGTGGGACCCGCAGACTACATTTTGCAAAGTGACAGTGCAAGTTATTTGTTGGCCTTATACTCGACCTCAACGAGCTTCTAGCTAGGTAAGACTTCATCTTAGCGAGCTGAGGCTCGGGCGTTGAGACAATTGCTGGCTTGCAACCTCATACTTGTTCAACAAGCTGGGGCTTTTTGCACAGTGACCTTGCGGTATGGCGAGCTCGTTCCTTTTGCTAAACTTGGACTTCTGCTAGCCCACTTTACAGCGCCAAATTCTGCTAATAATAATACCATTATCCTTGGTTACTAAATACTAGTATAGTAGATAAGCATTACATTGCTAGTTTGAAGTCCAACATTTTCACAAATTTATAAACATTGAATCTTTCGAACTTTACCCCTGAGATTGTTGATCATTGCATTTGTTTATGATATCATTGTTGGTTAGGGGATTAGAATATCTACCTCATTTAAATGCCCATCAGAGGTTGATTTGGGAATGAAAGACTTTTGGACCCATTGGAAAATTAAAAAAAAAGCAGTGCACAGTTGTTTCAATAGAAGCAAAAAGTGTGGAGTCAAAGTTCATAGCTTTGAGTTTTTTTAGTTAAATTAAAACATTTATATTATGTTTGGATGGAAGAGATTGGAAAGGAATGAGAGGTGAGGAAGTTAACCTTCTCGTTATTTGAGAGTTCTGATATAGAGGTTTATGATTGATTCTCCAAAACCCTTCAATGACTTCTAATACTCTCTTTCTAGTGTTAATCCCTTAACGCCCTCTAGTACTATTTTTTTAGTGTTAATCCAATTTGAAGGATTTTGAAGGGTTTTTTAAAGATCCAAACACAAGGAGAGAAAGTCATGACTTAACCGTCTATTCTCTTCCATTTCCTTGCCATTTATTCTCTTTTGTTGTCTTCCTTTCATTTCCCTTTATGACTCTTAAACATATCATTAATAATGTTAACGGTAGAATTTGATTAGCCCCAAATCCCAATTAACCCGAAAAGTTCTTAAGGACTTAAATTGTAATCTGCTTATGTAAACAAAGAATGAAGAGATGGGGAGAAAGAATAGCAAGAATGTAGAAGGATTTTTAATGTGGTTCAGCTAAAATTGGACAACACCGATCCCTACGTCCACAGTATTATTTTATTGATCTGATGAAATTTCTACAGAGTTTCAGTATATGTTTTTTAGGCCACTCTACAATGATCTCCCCTATCCTATTTATAGAAGTTGGGAGGTTACAAATGTAATTACACCAGTTGTATTTCTGTTGCATTAAATACATCAAGTAATAAATGCAAATGACAAGTACGACTTCTGCAAATTGGCTTTCGCAGACTGTTGGCTGACTTCTGTAGATTACTTTCTGCTGGTGGGCCCATGTTAACTATTTCTTGCAAACTAGCCCACGAGTTTGATCTGAAAGGATGCCTACTTTAGGTTTATCCTCAACAAGCTCTAGGAGGGCAAGATGCTGCGTCTCACAAGCTGAGACTCTTAACTTGGGGTTGTTGCTAGCTCTTAGTCAGCAATGTCAAACTCACAAGCTTCGCATTTGGTAATGCAAGCTAATGTAAGGTGAGCTATTGGTTATGCGAGCCAGGGCTCGTCCCTCAGTGAATTGGTGCTCTTGAGCAATCTTAGCTCTTAGACTCATCTACTATCAGGCTTTTGCCAGTCCATTTTGCGCAGTACTAAAAAAACACCCATAACAAATAATGTGACTATAAACTTCTAGGATAGTTTTTAATGGGATAAATATATCAAATTTTTCAACTTCATTATCTTTTCTCCAATACTCATAATTTTTTCTCTTTTTTTTTTTTATAAAAAATGTACTTTTTCTATAAGTGTTGTAGAATCATAAACTATGCTCTTCTTCTAAATCTTAAACTAAACTGCAAAGAAATAACTTCTCTTAAATTGGAATGTGTGACACTTGACTTCAATGTTTGTAAAATCGTACTAAAGTGGCCAATCAAACTGATAACACTGGGAATGAATATGCACAACGATTTAATGCAACCATAAAAATCATTTTTCCAAGTAGATTGAATTGGACTGATCAAAATTGGATTGGGTTGGATGAATTAAAACTGATTTTCAAAAATCAGTTAACTTATATGGTTTTTTTTACAATTCGCCTTCAAATTATTTTTTTGTATTTTTAATTGTAACATGAATATTTTAAAGATGTACCAAATAAATGGCCCATATGCTATAATATTTTGTTAATTATTAACTTCTTATAGAACTTATAATGATTTTTGTCTATTATTTTTTTTGTATATAATTCAATTGAACATGCTTTATTTTTTTAATTATAACATCATCCAATTTGGCTATTAGTTTAGTTGGTCAAACCGATCAACCGTGATCCAACAGCCTTTTCGAATTCAATTTTCAATTTCAATTTTAAAACATTACTTAAGCCTAATAACTTTTTTGTCCTTCAGGTGATTTAACCAACTCCTATGATTCATTTTTCTAAATGGCTAACATTTCCTTGGACACTGCATCTTGCCACTTATGACCTTATGCAATATCATTATAACAAGTGAGGTCTGAAACATAAAGGTAAAACTACAAGATAGATAAATTTCCTTCAAGGATTTGAACTTTCTTGGAGGTGTCTTACTAAAAGAGCTTGAAAGTGGCGAGTTCTTGCTTGCTTAAGTTAATGGATTGCTTTTAAGGGAGCTAAATGAAGATGAGTGAGTTCTTGTTGAGTTATTACCACCTGATGAAGAGGCATATGGACTTTCTAATTCTTGGATTTCCATTCCATGAGTTGTAACAATTTCATGATCTACTGGAATTTGAGTTTCTTGCTCATCTTTGTTGTTACTCTAAGTTCACCTATCTTCTTTGTTGAACATTACACCTCTACTTGTAATTACTTGGCCACTCATATGATCATACAACCTATGTGCTTTGGTCTGAGAACTATAACCAACAAAAATGCATTTTTCTAATTTTTTTTATCAAGTCTATGGTGATACAGTGATTTTACCAAAGTATAGGTTATACAATCAAAAACTTTCAAATGGCTTACCTATGGATTCTAACCCTTCCAAGCCCCATATGGTGCTTTGTTTAAGATTACTTTTGTAGGTTAAATATTTAGAAGATACATCAACGTTGCCACTCCTTTTACCTAAAATTGACTAGGAACATCACTTGCTTTGATCATGCTTTTAACCATTTTAACCATTGTCTAATTTTTTCACTCAACCAACTTGTTTTGGTTAGTGTGTATGGTGTAATAGACTCCTTGCAAATTTCATTTTCTTCACAAAAGACATTAAATTCATTAGAGGTAAATTTACCACCTTTATTATAATGAAAAACCTTTATGCAATACACACACTCTCTTTCTCCATTAACACTTCAAATTTCTTGATATTCTCAAAAGATTTTGATTTGATTTTTAAGAAATAAACCTAACTCATATGATTGTAATTATTAGTAAACAATAAAAAATATCTACTCCTATCAAAAGATTCAATACTTATTGGGTCACACACATCAACATGCACTAATTTATGACAACTAGAAGCCCTCCAAGACTTGTTTATGGAAAATGGGTTCTATTTTGCTTTTGATAAACATATCCTTCACAAAATCAAGAGTATCATTTTTCAATAACCAAATGACCATATTTTTCTGACTTAACAATTTCAACCCATTCACATTTAGCTACCCATAATGCAAATGCATATTTTTGCATCACAAATTCTAGCAATCAAGGCATATCTTTCCATAGTTAAAAATTCTAGTGAAAGCATTATATTTTATTCCATAGGAATAGAAACAATAGTCTAAACAAATTTTTTTATCTTGGATAGAACAAGAACCATCATTAAATCAAATCTAAGTATCCATTATTCATCAATTGCCTAACACTTGGCAAGTTTTGAGCCAAACTAGGAACATATTGCCTATCATAAAAGAGCTTTACATTACGTCGTGATGTCTTAATGGTGATTGTACCTTTCCCTTTAGCTTAAATTTACTTATTGTCTTCAAGTCGGACTTTAATTTTTTGTGGCTTGTCTAGGTCCTTAAACTACGATTTTGCCCCAGACATATGATTAGAGCATCTATTGTCTACGAACCACACTCCATTCAATGCACAACTAATGAGAAAATAAGTCACGGATAACTTACTCTCCTTTTCAACTTGTTCTGAGGTTGACTTGCTTTTTTTTACTTGAACAATCATCTTCTTTATGGCTAATTTTATAATAACGACTCTGAATGGCACTATTAAGTTGACGTTGTTTATTGACTATTTCTTTTACCTCTACCATGATCTTGACCATAATAACTGCCTCTACCTTATCCTCATCCTTTTGAATTTCCTATCTTTTCCTTATAGGAAGACTCCCCTTTAACCTAAAATGCCTTCTCTTTTAACTTTTTTACAAGACTTATTTAGCCTATCTTCATGAGTTAGTTCATCAAAATAATAAGTAAAAAGGTCCCTAGAGTTTTCAATGGTAGCAACTACATGCTCAAAATTTAGGGTTAGACTTCTCAACACCTTACTAGCAATAGTTTTGTTACTAACTTTTTCATCATACGACTCTATATGATTAATAATAATAGATATTTTAGACAAATAAATGTGCATAGATTCATAGTTGTTCATAGCCAATGTTTCAAAATCATGACCTAAGGTTTGTATCTTCACAACAATTATCTTTTTGTCACTCAAATACTTTTTCTTTAAGATCTCCTATACTTAAGTAGAAGTAATAACTGCTGCAATTCAGAGGAATATCTCATCATCAGGGGCCTATTGGATGAGGATCAAAGCCTTCACATCCTTCTTTGGGTTTTCCTTTAAATGCTGCTCTTATGCATTTAAATCTTCAAAACCTATTTTCCACTAAGTCTCATAGCTCTTGAGACATGAAGAGAGTCTTCATTTCAAAACTCCAAAAGTGATAATTTTCCCCTTTTAAAAAATTGGAATTAAAGGTTATGAAGCAGAGCTTATGCTATTTACTACCATTGCAAATTACTCTTTTTATGTTTCACTTAATTTTGTTCTCTCACCTTATCTCTTAGTTTACCTTCTATCTAGTAAAAAAATCTAACCTAGTTATAAGAAAAGAAAAAGGCTATTGGTATTTTTTTCTCTCTCTCTCTCTCTCTTTCTCTCTCTTTCTCAATTACTCTGATACCAAAAATTATTGGAAAGTTAATGATAGCAAGGTAAAGAAAAGCTTTTATGTTAAAGAAAGCTATCTAATTGTTTTATTATTCCACACTATTGAAAAGCAACAAATAAGGTTCATATATAGGCTTACAATAAAATCGAATACTCCTAAATTCAAGCATTTAAAAAGGAAGTAGAAAACATAGCCTACTACCTTAAATCTCTCTAATAGAAAATTCTCAATAGAAAATCTTCATAGAAGAAAACATGATATTTGACTAGATCAATTAGGATACCTACTAATGCTAAAATGAAGGAACCAAATTACCAAATTTGGAGCATTATTCAATAGAAAAGAGAATAGGATAAGCAATATTTCTTTAGCTTAAAACACTTAAATCCAAAATCTTAACACATTATCATCACTTACTCTTTTAAGAATTGGTTGTGCTTAAAAAATGATTATATATTTAGGCCTCTTCTCCCTTCCTTCCATATCTTTCTTTCAAATCTCTAGGCATTTCCTCCTCTTGCTAGTACTCTCCAAAATTTTAAAATAAATCATCTTCAACTCACTTTTAACTAAGCTCCATCAATTGCTTTTGTTGCTTCATAAGCTTGCAAGGTTGAAATTTGCGATGTCTTGAACTAAACTTGTCAAATTTGATGATCTAGAGTAAACTCTGATATGTTTTCCTTTTGATTTAGGGTAAATTATTACAAATACCATAAGTTCTTTAGGCAAAAATCAACCTTTTTCAACCCATAATTAACTTGGTAGGAATGATCAATATATACATGTGTCATATTCAGGCAAAGGGTTAAGTTATTAATAGCATAATTGGTGCGAGTGCCATAAAAGTCTTCACCTTAAAACAAATATAAACAAATAACACATTTTTTTGTAAAAAAAATTACATTAAAGAATAAATGAAAAATCTTTTATTAATACTTTTAGTTGTGTAACAGTATTCGTTTCTACTTTTAAAACTTTTTTCTTTGTGGGCTAGATTCAAATCCACGGTTAGAATATTACAGAAAGCAAGATAATTATCTTTCGATTAACATTGAAATTGAAGTTGCTCAAAACAAAACACAACAAACAAAACAGTTGGAATAGAGATGAAGAAGGAAATGTTTCAGAATTTAATTGATTTTTAAGATTATATTGAAAGCTAATTTTTGTTTTCTTAATTGTAATTTGATAATTCTAATGTCTGAACATATATGATTCTGGTTTATGTATTGTTATTACTATAATAGTTTCTCCTTGGACATGTATTGTCGGCTTGCAACATTTATGTCATTGTTGGGTTTTGAAGATCAAATATATCACTTTTCAATCACTTATGCATTCTAAAATGATTGCACTTTATCTTTAAATTTTAATGCACCATCACTTTTTGATTTATTTACATATTAATAGAAAGAAGCATTCTAAGATGCAAAGCTAATATTGAAGCTTTAAAAAGCAAAGGTGCTTTAACTATTGGGGTTGTCCTTTTTATTAGGGTGGTGAATGTCAATTATTTGTTTGATTTTTTTTAGCAAATTACTTCCTATAATATATATTTATATTTTGAATAATTAGATTCAATCACATTATTAGTATATGAATACATAAATTTGCACTGATTAGTTAATATTTTCCTTACAACCATTATTTATCACTCTAGATAACATCAAAGGTATGAATATTTAACTTGGACAAAGAATATATTATTTTCCAAGTATGAAGTGTCTATCAACAATCCAGGCTTTGATAATTGAGAAATTAACACAAATAAAAGATTAATCTGTCTACTTCCATTTATCGCTTTCACATCAAAATGTTTGAAGGACTCAAAGGTTATGGAAGTTAAGTTATTGCAATAGCTCTAATCATTTCCTTGAATTTGGATCTAGTGTAGCAACTGTAGTTGTAGTTGCTACATCTGGCTACCTAAATGTGTGGATCCCTTAAATTTTTGTAGGTTCCACACAAATCAAAGGTCACATACAGTTATTGCATTGGATCCTAATCTCTTTTCCATCTGGGTCAACTAGAACTGAGAAAATGAGTTAACACAATTTTTGCTAGAATAATGCACACAATAAAGGTTAGAACATAGGGAAAAAGAAGGATGGACAACAGATTTTAAAGAATATAAGTTGTCTGGGTCTGCACTAAAGGTGTGACAATAGAGGGCCAAAAAATCTATGTTATCTATATAATGCAATGTTTCAGACTATTAGTTCCATCGGAGGGAGAAAAAAAAAGGAATTTAGGATTAAATTAAAGAACAAAAAAGCCATTAAAGGTCACATGTTGCACGTAGGGGTGCAAATGAGTCAAGTTGAATATTTGCATGCTTAAGTTTGAGCTCCTTAAGAATAAATGAGTTCAAGTTCAAGCTCAAACTCATCGAGTCTAAAAAATTTAAGCTTGTTATGGGTATTTTTGGTACTTTGTGAAATGGGCTGGCAAAAGCCTGACGAACAAACCCAACTGCAGAAAGGTCCTGGATTGAAGTCACTTTCAAGCTCTCAGCTTGCTACCTCAGCTAGGTCTTAGCTCGCTACAGTAGCTAGCTCCCAGCTCTAGCTCTCAATCTCAGAGGAAAACTTTAACTCTTCCACAACCAATATCAACCTACGGGACTTACCCATAAAAAGTAATATGCAAAAGCCAACTTGCAGAATGGTAAATAGTCAAATACATTTATTACTTAATGTAACATATTTAGTTTGTTAAATTATATTTGTACCCCTTCATATTTTTATAAATGGGGGGCTAAAACTATTGTAGAAAGAGAGTAATAAATATTAGCAGAAGCTCTGCTAAATCGAAGAAGAAGCTCTATAAAATATTTCCCTCAAAAATAACATGTCACCGTGGTCGTAGGGTCTAGTGCCATCTAGATTTAGCTGAACCATGTTAAAAAACCTTTATTGTTTGCTCCCTGCTCTTCTTCTTCTCTCTTTGCTTTCTGTATCTTTCTCACACTCATATAACTAGGTTACAATTTGAGATTTATAGAACCATCCATCATTGACTGAGATTTGAGCTCTCTGTACAAACCAAATTTTACTGTCAACAGTTTGGCAGGCCAGGTGGGACCTCATCTACATCCTAGTTAATCTTTTATTCAGCTGTGATGGCTGACTGAATGAAGCCAATCAACCAACTTTCTTTTTGGTTCATTTTACAGTTGATCAAGCGATTTCCTCTGCTATGTCTGATGGCGCCTTGCTGTCGGTGATTATCAGTTATAGCTAAAGCACAATAAAACTCACTACTATACTTCAGATTTGCAAGCTTTCTTAAGGTTTTGCCACCAGACATGTAGTTTCAATCACAGCAACAAAATCAAAAATTCTGGTCTACTAGAATGTTATTGTACCCTAACTACCATTTCCATGATTCTGTAGTCGGTAAGAATTGAATCTTTTGCTCCTCCAGTCTTTAAAAAAGAAAAAGAAAATTGTGTGTAATAGCTAGAGACTCTAAGACGTTGTCTTGCAAATGAATGGGATTGTGACACCGATCCTTTCAACTGGTGTTGTTGCGAGAAGAAGCTATAAAGCTGTGGCCCCCATCCACTTGCCCTGCTGCCATGATTCATCCATTATATTGGAAAGAACTACTGCTTAGGATATACTTTATCTTCATCAGAGGCTGACATATGGACCATAGTCCAGCCATCCATGCTTGCAATAAAGGCTTGTTGCAACGTTCCTAAATTATGTGTTGTTACACCATCTTTAGCTAAGAACCCACATGTGGTCGTGGTTAAACCAATGGAGATTCTGAGTGAATCACAGATCCACCAATCAGACTTTCTTTAATCACCCCCCGCGAAGAGGAGAGCTTTCCATCAGCCGAACCATCCTCAGTTATCTTGTGAATCGAAGTGCATGAAAGGCAACACCATACACGGCCAAAAGTTCCCTAGACTTGCATGTGATTTTGTAGTGGTCGGACAACAGTTCGGATCGTTGAAAAACTCCCAGCCATGTAGCGGATGGGTTCACATTGTGACTCATAAAGCTCGTATGCAATGGCTATGTAGCGCCCAAGTTCAGTGTTGTGTTTGCACCATGGCCATGCAATGTAGTTGAGTCTAATGACAAGCTCAACAGACAAGCGACGAGGCCAAGCTCGATAGCGAGCTCAATACTAAAACTAGCGCAAGTCATCAGTGAATAGCATCAGCATCATTTAGGGCTTGGTTCTAGACTCGAATAAAGTCTTGAGCTTGAGCTCATGCATCCATGCAGCGAGACGGGTTTGACCATGAGCCCACAGCCATGTAGTCACTGGAATGACTAGCTCACTTAGCCACACGATGAGGTTGAGTTCAGCTAGCAATGCACAACATCTCTTATTCTACCACTTAGGTCGTACGGACTCCACTGATTTCAATCATTCCAGCAAACTAAAGTGAGAAGTTGTCGCAGGAATAGCTCATCAAGGATGGTTTGAAGAGCTCGTGCTATAACAATGCAAAGACTGGGTTCCATAATAACTTCACGATAGTGTGCAAAAAGACCCAATCCAAGCTCACACACAGTGACCAATGATGGCTGAATAGCACTCAAGAAGGCAATTACGATCTGAAGGTAGCCTCGAACTCGTCCAGCCCCTCACAGTGTCTCAATTCATTAGAGAACTTATAACCCGTAACAGCCTGGTTTGAAGATAGGATCATGCACGACCATGTAGCTATTCAATCCAAAAATAAGCTCTTGCATTAGCCACACATTGACTCGGTTTAATGACTCCAAAGCCTCCCACAGCCGCAACAGTTGTTGCAAGGATAACTCATCAAGGACTCGGACCCGTGGGGACTTCTCGGTGGTAGTTTGCTTTTGAATGGAAGTATAATAGCCATGCAGCTGAGTTCAGTGACATGCTCAATGGTCATCCAATCAAATTAAGCCTAATGGGTGTAGTAAGGCCAAGCTCGATGGTGAGCTCGTATCATCACCATACAGCAGGCTAGTTCGATGGTGAGCCTACCCTCATGCATCGGGACAATGAGTTCACACACTGGCTAAATCTTCTTTAACCATCTTGGCTAGCTGAAGTGCATATGAGGCAATGTCACTCCAAGCTTGGTTCTGGATGTTCGCATGGTGCTGAGTTCACATGCAACGGTCATGCAATAAGACCAAGCAGGAGCGCCCCCAAAAACACTTGTAAGTTGATGTGAGAAGTGGTTGTTGGGGATAGTCCTCAAGGCTCTGGTCTTCTTGGCTCTATTTCTCTCTCTAGCTTTAATATTTTCATTAAGGTTAGCAAAGTATGGTTCCGCTAGGACCATTGTCAGTATTGGTCTAGGAACTAAAGTTTCAAGGGTCGTTTGCATGCCTTAACAAGAACTAATTACCTCGGGTTTCCTTATTGTTGGTTTTGGTTGTACAACATGTATTGGCACTTTAGGAGAGTTGCATGAATCTGTCACTATGGCCATCTCTGAAAATGATAGTGGCAAAAGCAATACTATCTAGGAACAACATGTTCACGCTTGGGTGTGATGAAAAGAGACCATGATGACATTATAGTTGACAATCAAGTCAACAGAATGATTTTTTTCATCAATCTCATTTGATGGCAATGCTTTTGAACGACTTGTTGGTGAGGCCGTAGAGAAGCAAGTTGCCCTCAACCCAAAGGGCACTACCTATGATGTTGAATGCCTCATTGGCTACAGGTTTGATGTAGAGGATCAATGAGATCTGTCATGGAAAGGGACGGGAAATAGCTGTGGCAATGGTATCGAAGGCGTTACACTTACATGGGCCTAGTCATCGCTTGCATGTAGATGAATTATCATAGCCCTTCTCTACTTCCCTCTTCATTTGGCAATTATGCTGCCACAACTGGGGAGCCTAAATTATGGCAGCTAATCTAACTCAGCTCCAACTTGCCTACGTCCTGCAATCTTCTCCGCAACGTCGGGTCTGCATCTCAGCAAACTACATTTCGATCCCGTGTGATTTCCTTCTTGACACCTATATGGTTCTAGGAATATGTGAGCATGGCATTGAGCCCTTATAGCAGCTGTGCAACAATACGATTTGATAGCGAATCTATGTAGCCTGGGTTCAGTGTTGTGCTTGCACAGCAACGTAGAAACGGGCTCGATGATGAACTTGATGATGGACTTGTGCATGATCAACCATAATAGCAGCACCTTTCTGAGCCCGGTTCTAGGCGTGAGTGTGGTCACCATGTAGTAATTGGGTTTGGTGATAGACCCATACTATGACTCTATAGCATCTCAGCTCGACAGCGAAATCATGTAGCAACCATGCAGTAACCCAGATTGATAGCGAGCACACACATATCAGCCATGCAAGGCAGCTATCGAGGACACCAACAGCATCTTCCACTTGCCTGCTCATGTTTGATCACATGGATTTCACTAGCCAAGCTTACGATAGCCTGTAACAAGACTCGATTTGAGCTCGCACGACCATGCAGTATCTTAGTCCTCACAACAGCAACCTACAGTAGCTCAGTTCAATCGCATGCTCTCAACAGCCATGAAACGAGATCGGATTCGACGTGAACCAGCAACAGAGCTCCCCCTTGCAACCATGCAGAAGCCGAGCTTGATGGCGAGCTCATAGTAATAACCATGCAGCCTGAGTTCGTTGTTGAAACTTACACACAGTGGCCATGTAATAAGATTGAAAGCCCAGAGGAATTGGGTTATGTGAAGGTTCCGGGTGCCTAATCTATGTCTGCACATGTTAAGGAAGTGCTAGGCTACTTCTTCTCCACTATTGGCATATCCAACCCACTTTTAAAATGGATCAATTCATGGACATGCCCAATTCGTACCCAGGAGTTCTCAAGTCATTGGAATAAAAAGTCTCCAAACTGTAGAATAAAACTGCCAATGTGGATTCGCTAAATCACTTCCCAAGCTGGCTTTATGCAACAACACCATCAAAACCACTCCCGAAACTGGATGCTATCATCCATGTATTCCAGCCATAATGCCAGCTTGTAGACCTAGTTCAATCAGTAGTGACAAATGATGTTCTATTCGGAACAAGGCTGCAGCTGCTTGTTTCCATATAGTTCGAAAGCTCATTTTCAAGATAATACAAAGTTAGAGTTGTTTGAGGGAAAGAAACTCCAGTCACAGTGATATTTAAGGAAGAACTATAGAGAATGAAAATAGTCTATACCGTCAAACCACCAACGTCCTCAAGCTCGTGCTTTTAGCCTTTACGAGCCCAAAACAAACGAAAGCTTGTATCGAAGTTGCTGCAATTACTTGTGTCATCACCTCTCCGTTTGCACCAGGCGTGTAGCATTGGGATAGTTGTTAGGCTTCTGGCTTGAGAGAGATGACATAAAGGCCATGCTCAAAGCAACAAATGTTAAATAGTCTGATGACGATAACCTAAGGAAGGGTTCATGTACACGACTTCTTATATGTGATCATGTCGGAAGGTGGCATCTCAAAAGCCATAAGAGTCTGCAATGCAACCATGGAGCCAAGGATGCCCTTGGCAACATGCACTACTTTGCGGCCTAAGGCCAACAATGGAGTTCAAGATAGCTACAGTTTGAGATAGCTACAAAGCGTTGCGAGATAAAGTGCACCCCAAACAACCTCAAGCTTGTGCTCTCAGCCTCCGTGAGCTTAATGCCAGATTGAATAGAAACTTGAAGTTATGCAACATTGTGGCTCATATCTAAACAAGCTAAGATATCATTTCTTATCTATTTGAACGAGCTCGATATAATTTCCTATCTTAACATTGGATGCTCTTTGACTGGCAATTTTTTATTCTCTCTTTCAAGGTTGAAGCTACACTCCTTCTTATTAGAATACTGTACCGAAAGTAAGCTCTCGCCTAACTAATCTGGAAGGAACATTCAGCCTAATAAGCTCATAGCACAACTTAACAAGAATACCCATCAAATATACATTATCTTGCTTAAAAAAAATATATATTATCATGATTAGCTAACTGAAGGCACATTGCTGCAACTCATTGGGTAGTCAGTTCATGCTAGCCAATGGGCTCAGATTCATTGTCTATCTAGGTAGAGAGATTACCGGCCAAAGGCACACATATGCGACCTATTGCTTGTAGCTCATATGCGACCTATTATTTGCAGCTTTCATGCAAACTGATAACTCGTAGCTACTTTGCGACCAGCTCGTAACTCGCAACTCTTGTGCGATCTATTCCTCTTTATAGCTTAGGCACACCTGACACAATGCAATAAGCCCAATCTCCAACTTGGGCACACCTAGCGCAAAGCGCTAAGCTTCACGAGCTCATCTTATCTCGAGCACACCTGGCGCAAAGCGCTAATCCCAATCTCCAGCTCAGGCACACCTGGTATAATGCGCTAAGCCTGACGAGCTCATCTCATCTCGAGCACACCTGGTGCAAAGTGCTAAGCCCAATCTCTAACTCGAGCATGCCTGGCGTAAAGGGCTAAGCCTCACGAGCTCATCTCATCTCAGGCACACCTGGTGTAAAGTGCTAAACCCAATCTCTAGCTTAGGCACACCTGGCGTAAAGTGCTAAGCCTCATGAGCTCAACTTATCTCAGGCACACTTGGCACAATGCGCTAAGCCTCATCTCCAATTCGAGTGCCCCCCGCCATCCACCAAATACTCCAACTCATAACTGGCTAAAGCACTCAGACGTGTAGAGTCTATTAACTAAAGCAAATTGACACAATGCGTCAGTTATGCAATGATCGACAACTACAGGTAAGGACTTTGCCAGCAAAGAGCAACTCTCAGCCCGCAAAGTGAACTGAGAGTTAGAGGGCTAATGTTATGGGCATTTTTGGTACTATATAAAATGGGTTGGCAAAAGCCTGACGAACAAACCCAACTGAAGGAAAGTCCTGGATTGAAGTCACTTTCAAGCTCCCAGCTCGCTACCTCAGCTAGCTCCCAACTTTAGCTCTCAGTCTCAAAGGAAAACTCTAACTCTTCCGCAGTCAATATTAACCTGCGAGGCCTACCCACAGAAAGTAATATGCAAAAGTCAGTTCACAGTCTACAGAAGTCAACTTGTAGGATGACAAATAGTCAAATACATTTATTACTTAATATAACATATTTATAATTTGTCAAATTATATTTGTACCCTTCCATACTTTTACAAATGGGGGGCTAGAAGTATTGTAGAAAGAGAGTAATAAATATTAGCAGAAGCTCTGCTAAACTGAAGAAGAAGCTCTGTAAAATATTTCACTCAGAAATAACATGTCACTGTGGACGTAGGGTTCGGTGCCATCCGGATTTAGCCGAACCACGTTAAAAAAACCTCTATTATTTGCTCCATGTTCTTCTTCTTCTCTCTTTGCTTTCTGCATCTATCTCACACTCATATAACCAGATTACAATTTGAAGTTCACAGAACCATCCCTCATTGACTAAGATTTGGGCTCTCTATACGAACTAAATTTTATCATCAACAAAGCTCAAAGCTTGAGCCTAACTCAAACACGAGCCTAAATGAAATTATATGAGCACTATGTTATTTGACCCAAATTTGTCCTCAAATTTAAAATATTTGAATTTGAACTCGAGTTTAGATTGAATATAAGCTTAAACAAGCCTATATAACCTTAACGAGTAGTTTATTATTTTATTCAAATTCAACCATATAAAAAGTTGCCTTTCACAAATAAACCAAATGTAAGAGCTTTGGATCTCATTTTACATACAATATAAGTTTTTTTTTTTTAACAATTACTAAGTCTATTATAAAATATCTATACAACCATTACATAATATCAATAATTATATTTAACAAAAAGTAAAAAAAGTAAAGTTTAAAAAGATAGAGTGTATTATTTTTCCTATGGAAATAAGGTGCTATATCCATTTCATGTACATTACTCATACGTTCGCATTTTATTATTAGATTATTGTGACAAATCTAACTACAAAAAAATAAGATATATGAGAAGATTGTGTTGAAAACGAAAACGTCAAGTAGCACTGTCCCGTGTGCTAACCAAGCGCCACTTTTAGCTTTGGTGTATTGATCTTCTTTCTCATTCTTTCCCACCTTCAAAGGAAAAAAATAGAAAATCAGTGGTTTCAGTGCACCGCAATAATTAATCATTTCTGCTCAGTATTCAACCCCAAGTATAAACGGCTCCTTTCTCCGTTGCTGCTACAATCTAGCTCAAGTGTCTGATCAAAGGCCAGACATTCCAACTCAATCAGAAACATCTCACTGGAATTTCCCGTTTTCAGACTCTAACGACAGGATTAGAGGAAAAGCGAGAGTGTTACGGAGTTGGACTGTTCAAGACTTCAATTCCATCACTCTCATTTCATGTTCTAAAGGTACTTAATGATAAAATTAACTTCTGGGTTCTCCTAGAAATTCAATTCTGAATGGTTGGTAGCTGGGAAAAAAAATTTCCGTTGAACCATTCCTAAGTTTTTTCTTGAGTACTGGGTTCAGTTTTTTCTGGGTGTTACAGTTGATTCTGAGTTTTCTGCTTGTTTTGGGTCTAAATTGTTATTACGTGGAATGCATATGCACTGAATCGGGGCTTGAGGGGATTTGTGAGGAAATTTTGTTTAATTGCAACATCAACTGAGCAGTAGAAATGAAATTAGATTTTGGGATTTTTTTTTTTTTTTCCGTCTGTTCACAGTCCAAATTATTATTAAAGCAATATAACTTGTGGTGACTTGAGTGGCCTCCTTTTTTTTTTTTTCCCGGTTCGTGCTACATTATGAAGAAAAATGACTTTCACTGCCAAAGTTGACAACCAAAAGATGTCCTTGTGGTCTGTATTTGAAGTAATATCGGATATTAAGATTTAAATGGAAAGAACTTGATGAAATTTATTGTTTTGGATTTCACAGGCCAGGCGTGCTCTTAGTTTATATTGTAGTGGTAGGTTGGTTTTGTGTCTTGAAAATCTACGTTAATGCAAGTTAATTAGGCAAACAATGATATCAAGTTGAATTGCTTGAATATCTGTAACATGAATTTTTACCCTGTTGATATTACCTTCCAAGTTAGTTATAAATGTTCTTTAAAAAAAATAGGTAAATATTATGTGGTGTATTTGTTTAATTTTGTTAGAAAAGGATTTTAAAGTCCTGCAGAGAGCTGCTTTGCTGAATGTTGCTGTCAGCCAGTGGAGTAGCGATGAATTTCTGCAATGGTTGTTATAAGCTTGATTCAGCAAGCCCAGAGGCATCACTTGGTTGTGAGGGAGATTGGCAAAGAGATTGATTTAGAAATTGGGCTTGGGGATGATGATCCTTCATTTGGTAACACTACTTTAATCAGTGCCCTGCCACAAGAATCTTCTGTGGAGGAGCACAGCGAGAGCAAAAAAATATGGCGATGGTTAATCAGCTTCCTAATAATAATGAGCAAAATATGTCAAAGACCCAACCAGTTAAAAGGAAGAAGAAGGTTGTTAAAAGATGGAGAGAGGAATGGACAGACACCTACAAATGGGCTTATTTAGATGAGAAAGATGGGACTGCAAGGATTTTCTGCTCTGTTTGCAGAGAGTATGGTAGGAAGCATAGAAGAAATCCTTATGGGAACGAGGGCAGTCGGAATATGCAGATGAGTGCACTATAAGAACACAATAATAGCTTGCTTCACAAAGAGGCTCTTTGTCTGCAATTGGCTTCCAAGGATAAAATTATTATTGACAAGCCCATTTATGTAAAAGGTCAGTCATCTTATCATGCTATGATCACTGGCATATTTATATAAATGATATTTTCAATTTTCTCTGGGACATGTCAATAAATATTTGAATCAATTGTTTCTATAAAAAAAAAATTGAATCAATTGCTGATGTGAATCACGGAATACAGTGGATTGTGATCTCCCCCCCCCCCCCCAAAAAAAAAAATCATTTTAAAGGATAAGACACTATATAATTTACATAACCAATTTCTCAATTCTTTTGCCCCCAAATAATCATGTGGTATGAGGAATTGTTTTTAGTTTGTTAAAACTGCTTGCATTCCTTTGAGTATTTCTGATAATTGTGTAATTGAAGTGCTTGTGTAAAAAACAGATGGATCAATCGTTGAAGCTGTACTGAAAAGGATTCTCATTAGGTGGGATTCATTCAGTCAGTGCAGGGAGCAGTTCATGCTCTTGAAAGAGTGATAACAAAAAATACCCAGTGAGTTTCACTAGAATAAATTATTATTTTTTATTCATCTATGGATGACAAATCAGATGCTTCATTATCAAGTAGATCTTATGAATAGTATTATCTTACAGTTATGTCAGCATCATGGAGCGCTTGTTGGAACCTGAACGCATGATTGTTTTTAGAGTTCCTTGGGTGGATGATAGGGGTGAGACACATGTTAATCAGGGTTTCTGGGTACAATTTAACCAGGCAATGGCTCCATGCAGGGGTGGTATTCGTTTTCATCCATCAATGAGTTCAAGTATTGCCAAGTTCCTTGGTTTTGAACAGGTATGTTAATGTTTTTGGTACAGTATTCAGTGTAAGAAAGCATAGACCACTTTATATGTCACACTTTCTCCTCCACAGACTTTAAAGAATGCCTTGTCACCTTACAAATTAGGAGGGGCATCTGGTGGAAGTGATTTTGATCCAAAGGGAAAAAGTGATAATGAGGTGAATAAAAGATTTATTGTATTTAATCTCCATACTTAAGTAATTATGTGCTTCTAAATATCACTTTGATAAGTTGGCAGGTCATGCACCTTTGCCAAAGCTTCATGAATGAGATATATCACTACTTGGGTCCTGACAAGGTAACAGAATGGAAATTCTTTTGCTGTTTTTTAATATTTCTTTACACCCAAAGCCTTTTCTAATTTTTTTTTTTAATGGATATATATATCAGGACCTTCCATCAGAGGAAATGGGTGTTGGCACTCGAGAAATGGGGTATCTCTTTGGACAGTATAGACATCTAGTTGGTGATTTTCAGGTAATTTAACTAAATGCTAACTATTAGCTGGGAAGCCTCAATTTTTTTTTTTTTAATTTGGATTTTTCCTTTTTCTTGTCTCTTGGGTCCAGAGATGACTTCCATTATGCATTTGAAGCTCAATCAACATTAGGGATATTAAACATTGTGGGTGTTTTGTTCCCCCCCCCCCCCCCCCCCTCCCAAACAAAAAAAAAAAAGAAAATGGAACTCAAAATCTAAATCCAAATATAACCTTTCTAAGAGCCTCAGCAAGCTTTTTCTGATCCAGGACCAAGTCATCAGGTACATCAGTTCCCCAGGTAGCAAGCCTTTTCTCATCTACTAGAGCAGGGGTATCTGCATTCATGTTTTAAAAACCAACCATAATAAGGATATGAACAACTACAGTTAGTTAGGTTGCAATAGATTCGTGACACAATTACTAATCATAAAAGACAAGCAGTGAGCCTCATATCAACATCGAGGTGTGATCATAAAGTAACCACAGAATAGAACAGACTGTAGAAAATGAAAAATATAATACAGGACAGCAGATGCACTTTGTCAACATAACATTGCATAAGAAAAAAATTGACAGAAGAATGTTCTCAAAATGCAGGAATACTGACCTCCAGATGCAACTTTATGGGCAATATTTTCCTTCATTAAATCTGCAGCTGCTTCAGCAGCCTCAATTCCAGCAGCCCCAGTGCAGTAACTGTTTCGTATGGTTTGTGTACAACATTTGTAGCCCCATTGGTGATCCTTCCACCATGAACCCCATACACTTGTGTGGTTATTGATGATTACATCTTCTTCGTACTTGCTTTTTGGGAGAGATGTCTCCTAAGCAAATAAACAAAGGATATCAACAACCAGATACCATTTGCCAACCATTCAAGGAATTAAACTTCACGAGATATTTCATATATGAAAAGAAAAGAATGGATTTCAAGATATGAGTTTAGCATCATAAAATACCAGGCCTTTTACTACTCTGCCAGCACGATCATATTCAACTTGCCTCTCGGTTTGACCCAACAGAAGCTCCTTTGGAAGCTCTTCTTGCATTGCTGCATTGCCATATTTCTCCAATATAGCATCTTTCATTCGTGACTTCAACTTCTCTTTAATTATCTTATAATTCTTATATAGCAATTCAGCTTGGGAAGGCGCAGCTTATAGGTGGATATCTTGGCCTTTCTCAAATGCCTCCCAAGCAAGAACATTAAGTTGCTTGAACTCCAATGCTTGGCCACTCATTCTATATTGGTTGTCTCCCTATAAAATGAAAAGTGAACAGACTAAACTTAAGACATTTTAAAGCTTGAATGCATCTAGCAGTAAGAAAATTCTCCCAAGTTACTCACTCCATAGAACTTCTCCTTAGGATCAGCATCAGGAAGAGGATCTTCTCGCATAGAACGAGTCTTTGGATCATAATAAGCAGAATTGACATCGAGATTCAAAAGAAATTTTGCAGTGTCCTCTTGAATACGCAAGTTTCCAAAACAAAGAAATTGGATAAGGTAACAATCATGTACTATCTATAACAGTATTAAAAGAAGGAGGAGAAAGGAGAAGATAAAAGAAAATAACTACGATTCTGCTAAAGTAACAAACAAATAGGAAAATAAAGAAAAACAGCATAAAGAACCACACCTTACAGTTCTTGTACTTCCACCTCCTGTAGTTCTAACACGCTTCTCAACCTTTGCAAAGTCCATTTGTTTGCTCTCATTAACCATAGCCTCATCAACCTTCAGAGCATCTTCATCTTCATCTTCATCATCATCACTGACCCCACCTTGCTCCTTTTGCTTGTTTTTCTCCTCCAATTTCTTCAGCTGCTGTTCTTTCAAGTACTTCCTCCGAGCCTCATCTCTAGCCTCATATCTTTCAATGACACCGGCATATGTTGCTGCATCATACCCATTCCATCGATCTCATTTGCCATCATAATCTAATTCAAAAGTTTCAATCTTCTCATCGGGGGCAATATGCATGTTAGTCCACTTTGCTCCAATCTTATGAGGTCTCTCCATGCATGACTTTGCATTATGGGTCATTGCTCCACAGTTTATAGAAGACAACAGTAAATCAATGAACCATGCCAATCTCATCAAATAATATAGATAAATTAGTGTATTCTTACTGTCAACTTGCCCATACAGCCATTACACAACTACAGTTAAACCCCACCTCCCCCCCAAAGTGGATATTTTGCACCATATTCGGACCAGTTCAGCTACTGGGTTGTTCATGCAAATCAACTCCGAAGCACACGCAGCTAAACTCTGAAGACCATGCAACTATTTCTCTTTGTTGACAGCAACGACTTACATTCTCCCACTTGGTCCGAATAATATCCAAGGAAAACTAAATGCATGAATCATAGCGGTAGGTCCTCTATA